>PVIW01010435.1:0-44223 GCA_004026585.1 Noctilio leporinus
TCTCTTTCTTTCTCTCCCTCCCTCCCTCCCTCCCTTCTTCTCTTTCTCTCTTGTCATTGGAAAAATATCCTTGGGTGAGGATCTAAAAAAAACATTAAAAGACCAGGCTGTCCCAAGAGAGCCTCTAAGTGAGGATTGAAGAGAGGCCCCCGGAGACTCAGGGCTTGACTGCATTCAAGATAAACCCCCAAGACAGCAGGCCAGCACTGCATGAGGGGTGGGCCACTTCCAAGGGCCGCAGGCCCAGCCTGGTCTGCGTCCTCACCTACCAGGTGGTCCCACCCTCTTCTTCCCAGGAGCCGTGAAGCTCTTCTGTGCTGAGGCCTGTTCTGCAGTGAGAACACAGAAAAGCCCCTTTCCTCAGGCATAATTTCAAGCTTCAGCACAGAAGCTAGTTTACAGTCTCCCTGTTCCTGCAGTCCATGGCCCTGTTGGGGCTGAATAAATATTGGCTAGCCTATAAAACATAAGGCCCTTTACACACCCTCCTGCTCTGAGGCCCATGCCAGAGCCCAGCCGTGGACAACACGGTGAGTGCAGGGTGCTGGGGGCCACCACTGCCGAGCAACCAGTCAGGACAGGGGCTGCCAGTTCTCGGTGGCAGGCCCCAGCGGTGGAGCGAGGGCCAGGCAGGCACTGAGGAGCTCACCAGGGCTCGGTGTTGGTTAGGAAAGGCTTTTTCTTATCAGGTTGGTTGCAAACAGCAGAGTTCTTGACTACTCCTAGCGGCATAAACAATAGATACACTTAGTTATTCCCATATGAGAAGGGTGGAGACAGGAGGCTAGGACTGTGGAGTGCCATGAGGAATCCTGGCTCTTAAACTCTACTTTACTGCCCTCGGCTGCTGGCTTTTCATTCTCAACAGTGTCCATCTGTTTCTGGTGCTGCTCCAAGCCAGAGGGAATGGGCAGGGTAGAAGTCACACCCACATAGATTTCTTTTCTGCCTCATTCCTTTCTGTCTTTCTGTCTCATTGGCCATAACCACGTTACATGGCCAGTCACAGGCAAAGGACGGGGAGATAACCAACCATGGCTGGCTTAGATCAATGGATTGGCTAACGCCAATTGTGGTTCATCCTCTGGGCTTGAAGAAAGGGTCGGCCAGAGACCTCTGCCTAACCCACCCAGATCCCAGGTCCCAGTGGCAGGACGAAGCAGGGAGACAGCCACAGGGCTGGCAGGGATTGGAGTGCCACCTGCTCCCTCAGAGGGGCACGAGCAGCCAAAGGTACGGGGGTGGACTGATAGCATGTTTTCGGTGGCAAGTGCCCCTCTCCGGAGATCTCCTGGATACTCTCCATCTTCTCTACTGTGAAGGGTGAGCCAGGTCTTCTTACAGGGCTTGGGGGTTAGCTGGCCCATCTCTGTGCCCCCCAGCTCTGCCACGTTCTCAGCTGTGTGACCACAGTGCATAAGGCAGGAGACATGGACCACAGAAGTTATTTTAACTAGGAGGGCTTTATATGAAGTATCATTGGCTAATAACTTAAAAGAAAAAGAACACTAAGATGTCACAAGGTAGCAATTGCGGGAAGCAGTGCCCCAGCCCAGGGTTAGAGTTAAGAACCCAGAGAGGCTTGGAGGAGGGGCACCGCCCAGCTGGCACCGGAGTCTCGGAAGGGGCCGGTTCTCCCCGTGTTGGAACAACTGCCAACAGGAACAGCCACCGAGACAAGAACAAACGGGGGCTGCTGGAGGGAAGCAGCAAGGGGTCTCTCAGAAAGCGCCCAGGAGGGCGCAACTCCCTTTTCCTCTCCAGATTTCCAACCCCACTGCTGGGGGTCCCGCAAACTATGGCGGGACCCCCAGCAGCAGCCAGCAGAGGCAGCTTCCCAAGCCCAGCTCCAGCATCGCTAAGTCTGCTTCCCAAGGGGAAGCTCGCGCTAAGGGCAGCAACAATTCCAGGCACATGGCGGCAAACCCTTTACACGTCCTAACTGAAATCCTCTAAATCTTAATGCTCCCGGCTACAGAACGGAAAATATTGCCCATCTCAAAATCAATAACTACAAACTCCTTGAAGAGTTCACATTTTCCTGGCCTGCTTCTTATTGTTTTTCTACTTTCTAGGGCAGTGCCTGATCCATTATTAGGCAGTCAACAGTCATGGCAGTAATGACCATTATATTATTACTCACAGATGCGGGGTCTGTAGCCTAAAAAAAAAAAAAAAAAAAATTACAGAAACGTGGGAGATCTTAGTCCAATTGCTAAGTCACCTGTCCTATATTCTAATGAGGCCATTATGTGCTAGTAATGGTTTTATTATTTGGAATAGTGATGAAATTTTGCAAAAACAATTTAGCCATGGAGAAACAAGACATTTTCTGCTTCTCAATGAAAATGTTTGCTCATCAATTGTTAACTGGCGCCTGGCTCTGCTGGTACTTAGGCCAAAGGCGTATGCTGTCGAGGTCCTCAGAGGTATTTTCTCCCAGGCTGGGCATGTGGCCTCAGTGTACTGAGGATGGGGCTTAGCTTCTCTGGCTGGGTCCAGCTCAGGCCTCTTGCACTGTGTCCTTCGTGGACTTTCCAGCCTCCCAGACCACCATCCACCTGCAGAGGGAGCCAGGGCCAGGGTCCTCACAGAGTGAGCACCGAGCTGCCCTGGCTGCTAGGTGGGTATCCAGACTCTCTCAAAGGCTGTTGGACATTTGACTGGACATTGGGAAGCTGACTCTCGGTAGGTTTCATTTTTGCTTTGTGGAAGGTCTTTAGGGGAAGAAAATGGGCTGGTAACCCTATAACCTCTTGTTAACGACCAGGCAGCGGAATCGCTCAGGTGTCTTCTGGACAAAGCAAATCCCAAACTGCACTTGCTCTAACAACTTGTCTGGCTGAGGCCACCCTGGGAAGACCTCTCTCTGGCCTTTCTCTGAGGCTGGGGGGCGGGGGCTCCATCTGGGGGGAGTCTGCAACCCACCTGGCCACAGGCCCCTCCCATTTTCAGGGCGGAGCTTTCCCAGCCTAATCAGATCCCTGCTCACTAGGTTTCTTCTGTCAGGGCCAGCAGTGGGATCTAAAGCTTGTTCCCATCTCTATCAAAAATGCATGTTAAGGTGGAGACAGAGGTGAGAGCAACTGGGGAACAGACTAGGAGAAAACAATCACACACTGAAGATACGCCATCTGTCACCTTTCTTGATCCAGAAATGGTCTTTATAGCTTCGTGGTGATGGCACATTAAACATTCCAGGAATTCGAATACTGGAAGCAGAACACTTGCTGTAAAGGCTCAGGAGAAAATAACCTGTCACCAAGGCTATGGCTTCCTGGACGCTCTATGGAAACATTACCAGGGCAGGTCCCAGATAGTGTTCCTTTCCTAACGTGGGATCCCAGAGTCTCAGGTCATCCCTCCAATTCCAGATTCCACTGGGAGTACTACTTTCCCTAGGGTCTCCTCCAGAGTGCCACCATGTGTCACCTACCAATTCTCTTATCTTTCCCATTCTCCCAGCTTCTTTTCCCAGAGCAGAGTGTGGGGACCTGTCCTAGCTAAACAAGCTGAAGTATCTTTAAGGCTGTCTTGACTTGAGGAGGCACTGAGAAGGCTTCTCAGTAATAGAGCCTGGTCATGAATCTTAATGTCCTGATTCCAAAATCAGCTCTACCTGCAGGTACTATGAGGTATCTCGGGTGCCTCTCAAGTGATGGGAGTTGTGAGAGTGGCAAAGGGAGGACAGCTTTCTGTACATCTCCCCTCGTTCATTTGTTCATTCATTCAGTAAATATCTATTGAACTCCTACTGTATGACATGCACCGTGCTAAGCATCTGGTGTAGAATACACAGGTGAAAAAGACAATATCCCTGCCCTTATGGAACTTAAGTCTTAGCTAGAAAGACAGGAACTAAACAGCTAATTTTAGGTCAGGGACTCTGGGACAGGGATTTGAGGTTCGGGGAGGTACTTTCAGGGACAACACATGTGAGGGGTGAGGGATGCGGGATAGAGAGGGAAGAGCTGGGCTCCGATGCGCTTGTGGTGGAAGCCCCGCCCGGTCCTCCTGGGGAGCGTTGGGCTTGGGACAAAGCAGGGCTGTCTGGGCTGAGACCAGGGCACTGAGCGCATGCCTGCGTGATCTGTTGAGGGATGCGGGCTACCTCCAGGGAGGGGCATAAACCTGAGTGAAGCAACTTCTTTCAGCAAAGGCTGTGCCCCAGGCAGCGTCTCAGGTCTTAGGTGAGAGCTGCCAACAGTCCTGGCAGCTAAGGCAATGAGTCTCTTTCAGCCTGAAGGGGCAGCTGGGTGGCACACCATGGCATCCACTGCAAAACGCTGGGGTTGGGGGTGTTGCCAAGAACCTCGAGAGTAGGAGTGAGTGGCTGTTTCAATAAGGTAATGAGGAAAGGCCTCTCTGCAATGTCCTTTGAGCAAAAACCTGATTGGTGTGAGGAAGTGAGCCACTTGAAGTCAAGGACACCAGTGGTTCTGGGCAGGGGTGACAGGGAATGCAGAGCAGGGAACAAGCTGGGCGAGTCTGGGGACAACAATGAACCCAGTGTGTCGGAGCCAAGGCAGCGCGGGGAGCGAGGTGCACCAGGGACGCTCAGGGAACCAGGCTGTAGAGGGCCGGGCAGACCACAGGGAGGAGTCTGAACGCAGCTCTACGCACAGTGGGAACCACTGGAGCACTCTGAGCAGGGGCAATCGTGTGCTGGCCCACATTTTCCAACACAGCACTTCACTACACAGACCGTAAACACGCAGGGGCAGGGGCAGACGCAGGAGGAACGAGGCTAAGGCCGCTGCAACGGTGCCCGCAGGAGGGGATGGTGGCTGGGGACACGGCTGCAGGTGGAGGAGTGCTGGATCGGAAGGGCACTAAACAGGGTGTGTAGGTGGACGCAGGAGTTTGAGGAGAGAGGATGTGGGGATGCTTGTAGGCTTTGGCCTGAGCAGGAGAGGAGCACATATAGAGAAGTCGGGGTGGGGAGGGCACCTGGAATTCCGTCTGGACATCTTACGCCCGTCACACACACACACTCAAGCAGCATCGGCTGGCCCGTGGATATGGTTACCTGGCGCTTTAGGTCCACTGTGCGGTTTTGTTGGAACATAAAAGTAGTATTACTAGAATAACACACACTCTCTCTCTCTCTGCATCACAGTGACCTGCCTACAGGTGAATTTTCATATGCTGTGGGAATTCAGCCAGAGGTCTTATGGCAAAATAATAAGGGTGCCCTTGAATCACTGATTCCAAGTTTGAAAGAGAGGCTGGCTGGCTGCTTTCAAGAAGTATCTCCACAGGGCAAGTTTGGGCCTTTTTTTTTTTCTTTTGAATTGAGGCAGTAGACTATGTTGCAAGCTGAGAATGGATTTCCCTCAGAGGGATGAACTCACATGATCGGTGTGGCCAGGCTCCCTTGAGAATGACAAAACAGAAAGTCTGCTTCTTTACCTTGAAAAATAGTTATCTCACAATCATGGAACCTCTCGTACCCATTCTTCTCCAACAGCTAGACATTCGGAAAACCACAGTCAAATCAAGGGATCGCTTAGTGAGCTGGCGTCAGGAAAAGAACTAATTGAATGATTCAAACATACAAGTTATTAAAATAATTTTGTGTTGATTGGTAAATAGCTGTGCCCTGAGCTACTTAAGTGCTCCTACTTATAATTCTTCCCAAACCAGAGATGCCACAGACATCCCAGTCCTCATAGGGTAGATACTGGGCATGGTGGGGACCCTCGTCCCTGGTCCAGCTGTAGCTGAAGACCTTCCTGTTTGGCTGGCCCCCATGCAATATGGGTTATTAACTGTGTGTACTGCCTTCCCTTCTTAGGAACATCCGGTCCTCACAGCCTAAAGACCCTCCCTGTCTCCATCATCAGAGACGCTGCCGAGAGGGCATAGAACCTTCTAATGTGGGGGCCTCCACCCCCACCTTACTCCAGCCTTGCCCTGACCATAGCTTGAGTAAGTCCTGATGGGCTCACACACACCTCCCGCTTTCCCCTATGTGCACAATGCTCCTGGCTGCTCTGGTCTAAGATCCATTCTGTCCACTTAAGGAGACTTTGAGTATACTTTCTTCGATTTGGTGCTGAATGACTTCTATAATTTTTCTCTCAGAGGGAAATTACATTTCCCATTTCCAAGCTCTGGGGGGAGGCTTCACAGTGAACTCCATAGACTACCCACCCTGAGAACTGTAATTACCATGGAATCCAATGGAGCTAGAGCTGAAAGAGACCTTAAAAATAATTCAACCCTCTTGTTTTATAGACAAGGTAACAGAGGACAGAGACAGAATGGCAGGTCGAACTATTGCTTATGATGAATATAATATTTACTACCAGTACACATCACAAAGAAAACATCAATAAAGTAATCCATACCAGAGAGCTGTTCCCTCTGCTTTTTTACAGCAGGATAAGCCTGGTGACCTTCCCGAACAGACAGGCCATTGCTTCCCCTACAGAAGCACCAGGAGGAAGCAGTGGTCGGGTGGTACCACAGGTACTCATGTGTTGAAGTCCTGAACCTGCCAGTATATCAAAATGTGCCTGTGAGTTCAGGTGGGGTCTTTTACAGAGGTGATTAAAAATAAATGAGGTCACCCGGAGGGACCTAATCCAGGATGACCAGTGTCCTTATAAAAGGAGAAAAGTAGAATATAGCCACACACACAGAGGGAAGACCATGTGAGGACACAGTGAGAGGCCGCAAGAGAAGCCAACTCTGCCGACCCCTTGCTCTTAGATTTCTAGCCCCCAGAGCTGTGAGTGAATACATTTCTTGTCGTTGAAGTCACCCACCTATTGCGGCAGTCCCAGCAAACTGATACATCACTTTCGGCTGCCATGGTGCCACTCTTTCTGGACATCGTGCCAGCCTCATCGTACCAGTCAGTCTTGAAGGAGCTCAAATTAGCAGGCTGTTCTTAGAACCAAATTTCCTGGACAGGCTTCAAGAAACGTTCATTCTCCATGGTGATTCAGACACTGAGACACACATACACACGCATGCGCGCGCACCATCCAGCCCTCCGGCCTATAAGTAGCTCTCTCACCCCTTCATTTCTCTGATGATGGACAGTGCTCGGGAGAGCAGGACAGATGGCTCCTTGAAGAAAACAGCATCATTTCCTAATGAATAAGTGAGACATTAGGGCTCAAGCTGACCAGGAATTTTATCTTGTTCTTCCAGCATCCTCATGGAAGAGGGGAGGCAGCAGAGGCTTTATTCTAATATTTGTTTGAGAGGTGGAGGGGAAGGCCCCCTTCCCCCGCCCACACCCCACTCCCCAAACATATTGTCAGCATCCCCAGTTCCCCCTTGCTGTAGGCAAATAATTGCAGAGGTCTCCTGAGGAAGACGTTACCTTGCAGAGGGTCAGAGGGAAGTGCTTTGCACAGAGGGAGTGAGCCAGGGTGGAGGCCAAAGGGCTGAATATTAATGGTGGCTATCATCACCAGCTCTTAACATAATGGAAAAGCCCTTCGCAGGGTAATGCTGGGGCCGCCTCACACAGAAATGCAATCTCCTGGAACACAGAGGGGGCAGTGACAAGCAGTTTATCTTCTATTACTCCAAGGCCTTAAATCATTATCAACCCAAAGCTAGCAAAAGGAACCCAGACACTGACTTGGATTAGGATGTTCCCTTATCTTCCTAGGGAATGCAAACACGCACCACACTAAAACACATTGTTCCGGGTTGAACTGTGCCCTTACTCCCTAGCCCCCAGTAAGATCTGTCCAAGTTCCCACCCCTGTACCTCAGAATCTGACCTTATTTGGAAATAGGGTCTTTACAGAGATAATCAAGTTAAAATTGGGTCCTTAGTGTGGACCCTCATCCAGTACGACTCATGGCCTTTTAAAAAGGGGAAACTTGGACACAGATACACACATACATGGGAACGCCATGGGAAGATGAAGGCAGAGATGCAAGTGATGCTTCCACAAGCTAAGGAATGCCAACACTTGCCAGCAGAAGCTAAAGGACGGGCCTGGCACAGACCATCCCTTGGAGGCCTCAGAAGGACCTAACCGCGTGACACCTGGATCTCAGACTTCCAGCCGCAGAACGGTGAGACAGTCAGTCCCTACGGTTGAACCACCCAGTTTGTGGTACTTGTCTCGGCAGCTCTAGGAAACAGATACCCTCAGGACAAGCCAGGCTCACAGAAGGAAGACATGGTTCCATTTCATAATCCAATAACCCATAGAAATTACGGGAGAAGAGGAAGTTGGAGTCATGCCTTCCGTCATGGGCTTGCCTCAATAGCATGTAGTCAACCAAGTGGAGGTCTGAAATGAAAGCCATTGGCATGGGGACATTTCCTCTTTAGGAGGGCGGGCGCCTTGCCAGCCTGCAGGAGAACCATGCTAGCTGAATGCGGCAGACCAAGGAGGCTTCTTCTGGAAGTGGCATGGGGCCTCCTGGGAGGGTGGCCAGATTTAGCAAATACTAATGCCGGACGCCCAGCCAAATTTGAATTTCAGATGAATAACAAATCCTTTTTTAGTATAGTATGTCCCAAATATTTAGGATAAAATACCCCTCTATAGTTTCTGGCTGCCCTGCCCTAGGTCCCATCTTTCAAACTGCTTGTGTATCCTCCCCCTCATCCCCAGTGGAAGACGGTGGTCCTTTGGCACATCAATGCACCAAGGTTAGGGAATATGAGATCAAATAATCAGCACGAGGCAAGCAAGCGGTTTGTCTCGTGGATGCGCCCCTCTGAGAAACAGCCTCTGCCGGTGGGGATGCTGGGCAAGAGCAACTTCAGGGCCTTGACTCTAGGTGCCTCCAGCCTGGGCTGAGCAGAGGGCCAGGAACCATCAAAGAGAACATGGTCAGAAAGAAAGGGGGCTCTGGGTGCCATCCACAGCTGACTCTGTGGGAGTATAAGGTCACCCTATGAGAGTTTTTAAACCATGCTCTGAACTTGAATGTTCGCAAGATCACATATTATTTTTGTTTGTGATCTTTCTGGTGGGAACGGTATCTCCACATTGAGCGGATGCCCACACCTGCCTGGGCTCTGTCTGCTCCCAGGTATGCAGCTGGGTCACCTGTCAGGCGGCTCTTACCCTGCACTCTGCCTGGCACACTCAGTAACAGCCAGTATACATTGGTCACTGCAAAAGAGAGGGCAGCCACTCTCTCCTTGGAAATAAAAAACCAGGTCAACCCCAAGGGTCTCTTATCCCAGGCTGAGGTTGTCAGCCTGCTGAGGCCAAGAGCCTGGCTTAGAGAAGTCGACACATCCCTAGTAGGGGTAATGAGCTGCCATGTGAGCAAGGCTCAGTGTGGGAAGGTGGCCTTGTTCCTGGCTGCATAGGTTTCCATGGACACATCGGTACCAGGTATATCAGTACTGGGGAGTCTGAAATGCAGGCCCAAATGTTG
Organism: Noctilio leporinus; assembly: GCA_004026585.1. Classification (NCBI taxonomy): domain Eukaryota; kingdom Metazoa; phylum Chordata; class Mammalia; order Chiroptera; family Noctilionidae; genus Noctilio; species Noctilio leporinus. The sequence continues at coordinate 9,376 of PVIW01010435.1, forward strand.
AAGACTTTTCTCACAGACCAGAGAGTGTAGACGGCTGTGTCTCCAGTGGAAACAGTGTTGGGCCAGCCAAACAATCTACTTAGGGGATCATTTCTCTTTTCATTTTTAAAAAGTTGAACCTGGAGCAGTTGAACCTGGAGCAGTTGAGCTCATGCTTGCTGCACATGACGGGGAATATCATCCTACCTTAGATGCGGTGCACATGTGCAGGGCAACAATTTAGAAGGGAGGGAGGGAGCAATAGAGGGCAGAAGGTGGGTAGGAAGGAGAGAATAGAAAAGGTGGGAGGGAAGGAGGCTAGAGAAAGAATGTGAATGGAAATTTAACTTGCAAATACCAAATCTGGTTTCTTCCTCTCAGCAAGAAGTGCCCTGGTGGGATAAGGAATTCCATGCAAGCACTTTCAGCTGCTAGGTTCTTTTCAGAGGACAAGAGTATAAACATTTCATTAGTTTTCTGTTAAGTCCTAGGGAAAGGTCTGGGGTGAAGAAGGGAGGGATGGGACAGTAAGAAGCTGGGCAAATGAGAACAGCTCCCTTTCTAAGGTTCATGATGCTCTTTGAATCCACTGCTCTCCTGTTAACAAATCCCAGTGCCATGAAAACAGTTTTAATTCCTGAAATCCATGTTGACTAGTGGATGGATGGGCTCAGCAAACATTTATAGATATAATCAGATGTAAGCAGACACCACGCTAGTCCTAGGAACACAAAGGCAAATGCTGTGGGGGCCCAAGACCCAAGGCCTGCCCAGCCTGGAGGCGCGCACTGGCATGTGTAATGAGACAGCATATTCAACTGTTTGTGGGGGCTACCCCACATGAAAGGCATCTGACCCCACCTGGGTACCAGGGGGTGGGCAGCTGTGACACAATTCGAAGGCTTCTAAATCTCACAGAATTCACATACATTCACCTTTAAGGAGCTCATGGCAAAGGTCTCAGCGCCACGGGTATCCCATGCTTTCAAGCCAAGGCTACCATGTGTCCTGTTCTGCTCACGCCTGAACCCACCAGCAGCAGTGAGTGCTGCACTCACCCCAAATTCCCCATGCACTCTGCATACCTGGCTGCATTAACAAAAGTTACTGTTGGATGTTTCTGACATCATCTCACAGTCCATTTCCTTGTTCTACCATCCTTGTGAGTGAGGTGGGATTCTTCTTCCATTTTGTGTCCACACAAACCCCTAACATGAAATTTTATTCACTTGATAAATATCTGTCTCAAGCTTCCATGTTCCAGACTCTCTTGGAGCAATGGATACAAGGACAAGAGGCAGACGTGGGCCGACTTGCTGGGGTTTAGGGAGGCTCCCGAACTTGGCTGTGCACACCACCCTCCTAGGGAACTTGTACAAAAAGCAGCAACTCAGCCTGATCTTGAGAAGTTGATTAAAATGTCCCAAACAAGGAGCCAGACCAGTGCCCCATGTGGGCTGTGAGGGTGGTGAGCCTGTCATCTAACAAGGGCTGTGTGAGAGTGGCTGATGCCCGAGAGCCCAGGTCCGCAGAAACGTGGGAGAGGTGAGAAGCCATCCAGGTTGGTCCCAGGGGCGCACTATCCCAGTGTCAAGACCCAGCAGCAGAACAGAGCCCAAGAAAGCGCGACCCCTACGTGAAAACTCCTTAGGACGCTTGTCTGATTATTATTCCATTCTGTCTAACTGCATTTTAAAATGCTCGGCGGGGGGGAAAAATGCCAAACCTTTTAATAAATTAAAAGTAGGTCTGCTTTTTAACCTGCAGCAGGTTTTTCAAAAAAGTCCTGCTGAGGGCATGCTGTTCAGAGAGCCTTGGTCTTTGCAGATGAAGGTAATTAGCAAACACCTCCACCTCTGGAGCTGGGAGGGAGCATGAGGGCATTTAGTCACTGCAATAACCTCTTCCTGATCAAGAAGCAACTGGGCACAGCACAGGATGCCCAAAGACTCAGACGCTCTTGCAGTGACTGGGGGCGGGGGGCAGAGTGTGAGCAGGAACTAAAAGCTAGGGACAGCGGCGGGATGCAGCTTTTCTTGGGTCTAACACTGAGAGATCCTGTCTGATGTTTCCTCTCTGATGGGCCATGATCAGGGACACTTGGGAGCCCAGCAGAGCCAGATTTAGGGGCAGAAATGCTAGGTAGCTGTCCCAGTTACCAATCTATAAAAGATACCGGGACTAAATCATAGACATGAAGCCAGTGAACTAAGGATTCCATGCATGAGCCCTGATATAATTGGCAAAATGCAAACTTCAGCCAAAGTACACCCTATCCTTGAGTGGAACCTAAAATACACTCCTGACGGTTGCAGGAAAGGTTTGGTGGCTACAGAGCTGGGAGCCTGGAGCCAACCTGCCTGGGTTCAAGTCCAGGTTCCGTGACTTACTCATGTGTGACCTGAGGCCAGTTATTTCCCCGCCCTCTGTGCCTGTTCCCTCGTCATAAAATGAGGGCTGGCAGCACTGCGGATTAAATGGGCACATGTGAATCCAGCCTGTCATATAGCAGTCACTGCATATTTGTCAGCACTTCTGTGACTAGCGCGAGCCAGTTGCCCAGTGCTATTGGGGTCTGCACCTCCATCAGGACCAGCCAGCTCCATAGTTCCTGGAACCATGGGCTCCCAGCGGAAACGGTGAAGGTAAGTCCTACGGAAGGAGCCATTCATTTTACTCTCTTAAAAATGTCAGCTCCTTAGTATATTTCTAAATAAACCACCTGATTTAGAAAGGGGAAAAGAAAACCTGGGCAAAATCAAGCGTAACAGAAAAGTTTTGCCCATACAAACTTCCACGCCATCCCTCCTGGTAACTATATTCCTGTCTATATTACTTCTGTTCTAAATGGGCAAGTAGCTAACCTTGCTTCAGTTAAGAGTGTTGGAGAAACTACGAAAGAAAAACCATTTCAAGTACGATGTTATGCTGTGGTTGGTATTTGTTATAAATGCTTTACTTTGAGTACAGTATAGGCATATAAGTTTTACCAATAGAAAATCAGAATGTCTTTATCCCCACCAAGATAATGTGGAACAATCTATAAGGATACACTCTGGAGGGTGTTGAAGTGTTGGCTTGCTCGGGCCTAATCTGTGGGTTTGACCTCAGCCTCCCCTCTCCCTGCCCAGCCCCCTCTGCCCACTGAGCACAACTGGAGACAGGGCCAAGTCCAGGGCCAGAGCAAGTGCAGCTGTGCAAGATTCCAGCCCCAGCAAGGAATTTTATTAAGCAGGGCCAAGGCTTAGGAAGGTATCTCCGCATTAGAGGAGATGTGATTGAGAACAGCCATGGCCTAGTTACAAATTCACCCTGAGAAGTTTCTATTTCCTTTTAAATCACATGATCACATATTTACTTAAAATCTATTATCTGCAGTGTATTTGTGGGTGACTGATAGGCCATTATATTCCTATAGAGTAGTTAATTCTGTTTTATTTCAGTTTTGCTTTTAAAGGTAGATTTAAGTATTTTTTCACTTTAAAGGTGATACATGAGTGTTTTCAGGAATGTGCAAAATACAGAATTGTATAAAGAAGACCAGAGACATCGCCTGCAATCTCACAAGCCAGAGGCAATAACAGTTAATCATTTGGTCTAGTTCCTCCTAGTCTTTACTTTTTCCTTATGTGTGGACAGGTTTTCCTTTTCTGAATATATTTACTTATGTGCCGAGTTGGGATTGCAGGGGTTTCTGGCCTGATTCAGCCACTTAACAGAAATTGGAAGATTTTCTCCGCTAATTGCATTATTTAGGGTCTTCCAGGAAACCAGCTTCCCTTTAACCTCCCAAGGGCAGGTGATGGGACCAGGAGGGGTGCTGATGAGTACTTGGACTGGTACCTGCAGGGCTGGGGAGAGGCAGGGGGCCAGATGACAGGTGGGTAGGGGGCAGCTGCTGCCTGACATAGTCTATGGCCATCCCCTGCTGTGCTGCCCACTGGACAAGTCAAGGGCAGGAGCCTGAATGATGCAGAGGGGACCTGGGGAGCAAAATAAGTACAAGAAGAAGAAGGGAAGGGAAGGGAAAGGGAAAAGGAAGAGAAAGGGAAGGGAAACAGAAGGGAAAGGAAAGAGAAGAGGAAGGGAAAGGGAAGAAAAGAAAAGGAGAGGAAAGGGGAGTGAGGAAGGAAGGAAGAGACCGCCTAGTATTCTGTAGTATTCCTTTACAGAGAAGCACCATAATAGGAAAGTACCATCAATTATTTAGTGCTACAATAAGCATTCTTATACATACTTTTTTTTTTTGGCTGTAACTCTGATGTTTTTCTCAGGCTACCTTTCCAGGGGTGGAATTCCTGAGTCAGGGGCATCAGCATTTGTAAGGCTTTTGATATATATTGCCAAATAGCCCTCCAAAAGGTGATGGTACCGCTTTAAATGTCCACAAGCAATGCATGGAGTCACCCATCTGGGGAGAACCTGGGGCTAGTCGCCAGTGCAGTATTGGAAGACCTGCTGGGGCTGCCCAAGTTGGGGAAGATGCAGCCTCTCCAGACCTGCCCGGGAGACCTAAGTGCTCCAAAGGTCACATGTCCTGAGCCCTGAAAACTGACCTGTTTTTAAGATAAGAAAGCATCAGAGTCAGTTCACTTGAGGGTCACTGGGAGTGTCTGTCAAAGGGAAGCCAGGTGATGGCCACTGGGCAGGAGTTTTGTTTCATTTGACCTCATTTACCTCAGGCCAAATGTACAGTAAACAACAGTGGCTGGTCCCAGAAGGTTCTTCATGGAGGTATTTCTTTGCAGAACAGTTCCACCAAGCCCAGAGTGGCTCAGGGAAGGACTGGGGTGCAAGTGAGAAGCCAGGATAAGTTAGGATACAAGGGTGAGTGAGGAAGGGAGAAGAGGGAGGAGGAGGAGGAGGAAGAGGAAAGTGAACCCAGAGCCGAGGCTGTGGGCCCATGAAGCTCCTCTCTCTTGATTACAGACCCCGTCTGTGCTCCTAACTTTAATGGACAGGGGCAAGGAGGAAACAGTGAGGAAAGGGGCAGGGATGCCACCTGTGGGGGGAGGGTCCCTGTGCACTTGGGGCTCCCTTAGCCTAAAGGGCTCTTCTTTTAGATAATCCACCTCAGCTGCTCCCTCAGTCCATTCAGCCTCTGTTCAATGTGCCCCTCTAAGCAGTCTTCCCTGTCTGTATACAGCCCATTCATCTCTCTACTACCTTACTACACTTTATTTTTCTCTTACCATCTGATGTCTTATAAACATTTATTTATTTGTTTGTCCTGTCTCTCTCCCTCTAGAACAGTGGTGTTCTAAGTTCCTTGCAGAAGGGTGACTCTTCCACAATATTTGCCTCTCAGGTCCAGCTGAGCCCTTTTCCCCAGTCCCTTAGTTCGTCTGCAGTGTGTCACGGTTCTTGGTTGCAAGCAAGAGAAACACAGTCTACCTTGAGTGAAAACGACAGTCCTGGGAGACAGGAAGGCTGGAGGCCCAGCCAGGCCAGACCCGGCCCAGGAAACATACAAAAGGCAAGGGAGGCCTGGCGCTGAAACGCAGCCTAGGTCACTATGGGACAAAGTGGCCGGGACACTGCAGGAAGGTATCACTATGCTGGACACTCGATGCTGTGCCTCTAGACTTTCAATAAGTGCCAATAATTTATAAACTGCACCTGTTTCTTTCTGCCTCTCCAGCAAGTTTCAGAGTCCCATGTGACTACTGACTGAGCCCGTGTCACAGGCCTGCCTGCTCCCCCAACCCCAGCTTTGGCTTTCCGAGTGGGAGGCAGCACACCAAGACCCCCTAAACTAACACACATTAGAGAACCGCTCCTGATGGAAAGAACTGAATGCTGGAAGGCAAAAATGCCTCATAAAGAACTACAACATGTACCAACGTGAAACAGCCTTATTCCTAAGATAGTGGTAGAAACCTGCTAACCTCCCTTGGTAACAGATAATTTAACCATATGCCCAAAATCTGGACTCTGGAAGTTTCTCCTTCTGCCAGGTGCTGGTCAAAGCCAGGATGTGTTTTTAAACCATTTGTGGGCAGATCTAGCAGCACCTTGGAGGGGAAGCCATCTTAAGGGATGGAGGAGAGCAGTTTGGGATGTGGCCTTGGGCTAGTCAGGGTCGCCGTGAGGAGCCAGGGAACACCTTCCTATGGCCAGCAGTCTCTGAAGCCTGGATAGTTGGCGGCTTCCCCCATGCACTGCTCTATCACCTATAGGGTGTTTTCCTCTTTGGTAGCCTCTCCTGAGGAAAGATCAATCAAACTCAAGTTCTGTCTTCAAAAGGAAAAGCTCTTTTCTCTTCTGAGGATGTGAAAAAGAGACCCTGGAAGCAGGCACCCAGTTTTGTTTACCCTTCACGCACCTGTATCAGGATTCTAGTAATGTGATGCTTCCTTATAATCACCCCAGGGCCGTCCCTGAAACCAGACCCAAAAATTGTCTAGAAACTGCCCAGTCAATACCTGGTTCCTTGGGTAAACTGCCCTGGGCCTTGCTGAAGGAGGGGTCTGGCTCTTCCTAGCTCCGAGTGCCTCCTGAGATGACCCACCCCTCACCTGCCCCAGTGGAGACACAGGCTTCAGAGGGAGAGAACCGCCCACAGGAGATCTCAGCATCTGGCTCCTTGCGGCTTCTGCAGCCCGTCTCCTGGATACCACACTGAAGGACCTTGAACCATCCCCAACCGATGGGCCTCCATCCTATTTTTAAAAGCTCTCCAGGAAATACGCTTGCTGCCTACCCTTCCTCACCACCCACTCGCTCCTCACCGGCTTCTGATCCTGCTTCCGCCCCACCTCCCTCCTGCTAGAGCCCCAGGAAGGGCCCAGGGACCTCCTCCTCAGCCCTGATCAGCAGGCTTCCCCAACCTCATCCTCAGCAGGTCACCACTGGGCAGGAAACCTCCCCTCTGGGTTTCTGCAACGGGAACAGACTGCACTTCTCATCTTCTTACTGTGCCCATCTCCCCAGGGATCTGAGGGTAGCTCTCCACCCTCTCTTTGCTGCCTCCTTTTCGGCCTCCTCCCCATCCCGTGACCTCACCCGGCACCTCCACAAAAATGATCCTCAGATCATCTTTTGTCAGCATCTTGTCCCAGGTGCCTCCCTGGACATCTAAATATCCCAAATGAAACTGGTCCTTTTCTGCTCCAAATCTGCTCCTCTCCTTTCCTTTCCCCTCTCTTAAAGATGCCACCCTCCCACTATCCACTCTCAAAGCCTTAGCATCATCTCTGGCCTACCCGTTGGCCTCGCCACCCAAATCCAACCAGTTGCCACATCCTCTCTTCCCAAAGTCTTTCCTCCATCGCCATCTGTCTTCTATCATGTGCTTCTTTTCTACCCTATTTCACACCATTGCAATGACCTCCCAACTGATCCATCTCGACCCTCTTCTCGTCCCACTCCCCTCTCCCCTTGATCTACACTCTGTGCTTCTTCAAAGCTGCTTTTCTTAGTGTTCAATCCAGGAGACATTACCTTCTTGTCACTCCCCTGCTCTAAAACCTTCGATGGCTCCCGCTGCTGATGGTATAAATTCCCAACTCCTACACCTGGCATTAAGCTCTTCACAGTTCACAGCTCTCCAGATCCACGCCTATCGCTTCAGCCTGACTCGAATTCCCACTCATTTCAGAGTACCCGTGTCTTCTCATCTCTGGGCTCTGCTCAAGCTGGACCTTTCTTGTAAAATGCCTTTTCTTTCAAAGTCCTCCCTCCTCTTCAAGGCTCATCGCAAATGCCCCCTCCTTTCCTGAAGCCTCCCTGGGTTTCCCCCACCAGGAGGGCCTTCCCTTCCCTGTGCTCCCCGAGTTCACTGTTTTCTGTCACCACATCATCACATACACCCGTCCGTCACAGCGTTTTGAGTATGTGCCTCATTGTCCCCACTAGAGTCCCTTGGGCTGGGATTTTGTTCTACTCCTCAGAGGAGTAATTTGCTCACGGTTGATATTTGCTGAATAAAGCCATCAGGCTAGAGAACCACACCTTGGTTTACTGTCCACTGTTTGAAAACACATGCCCAAAGTAGCTCATCAGAGACACTACATCAAAGTCAGGGACATGAAAATACATTCTGTTCACATCCATGAGTACAAATCAAAAAGCAGATCAAAACCTAGTTCTTGAGCAGCTCGAACCATTGCTGGATAGACATTAATTACTCTTACGGAAAATATCAAAGGGGCTCCCAAGCCCAGGGAGGGAGGAGGGGACGCGAGAGGGAGCCAGAGCCGCTGCTGTCAAGAAGCAACGCTTTCTTCCTGTAACCGAATCCCGGGCCTGGCCAGTCCCTCGGCCTCCTAATCTCCCTCTCCGTGGTCACTCAGGATATGATTACTGGCATTGGATGCAAGCACATGTTCCTGGTCCACTAATCTCAGAGAGGCTGGGGGACTGAAAAGGGAGCCGCAAAGGCATGGCTCTGTTGGTCTAGTTACCACCTCAAAGAGGAGCAGGAGAGAGGGGGAGAGGATGGATCTGGCAGATGGGGAGGCTTCCGGAAGCAGGGAGATGAGAAAACCACACAGAGAACAAGTTCCTGTCGCAGGAGCCCTGTTCCTTTCAGCTGTTCCAAGATGGGGCCTGGAGGAGGCAACCACACGCGTGCACACATACACACACATGCACCCACAAAGCCGTTGACAGGGGCTGGCGATCAGTCTGACCCCCCGAGGTGAGCATGGCTGCTCAGGGTGTCCAGGCACCCATGTCACCTAAACCTGCCTCACGAGGTAACAGCCTAAATGGGTGGCTGCCGTGCATAATGAAGATGTGAACAGCTGAAATGCAGTGTCAGATGGGGGCGATTTGCAGCTCAGCATATTTTTGTTCCAGGTACCACAACCGCACACGTTCATCACTACCTTGTCTCACTTAGGCAGCATCTCTGCTCAGCTGGGCTGGGCGCCAGGTGATCTTTGCCTCGCCGAAAGGTTTCTGCTATAGAAAGCTCGGGAAACCTCTCCTTCGCCATTTGATGGGGTGGGGATGGAGGTGTGGAGGAGCTTTAAACACATGCCTTATTCCTAAAGTGCAGGTCTCTGAAATGACATGACCCATTTCCCCTCAGTGCAATCAAGATATCCTGGACACACATTTTGAAGGGTGGCTGGAAAGGGCCAAAATAATTTTAGCCAAGGCCCGGAGGCAGCTGGAAATGAAAGAGAATACATTACAGAGACAGACACGCCTGACTCCGCTTTTCAGCTGTGACTCACTTCTTTTAATCTCCTCCATCCTTCCTTTCTCTTCTCCTCTCCCCCTCTTCATTGCTGCCTCCCCACCTCTCAGCAACGCAGAGTGCAGGCTGTTTTCAGTTCTAGCTAGGTACCTGGCAGTTGGATGGCATCAATGGGTGAGCAAATGTTTTCAAATGCAGAAGAAGGGCTCTGAGAAGCAAGCAGGGTTACCCTTAACCTCAAGGGAGCTCAGAAATTCAGCGTCTGGGCAGAGTGGCCTTTTCCACCACCCCACCCACCCCGCTGGGCTCCAGGCAGCCGCTTGTCTATGTTTATCTGTTGACCGGCCACAGCTCTGAATGCCTTCCTGCCAGGCTCTGCAGAGTGGGCGGGGAGGATACAGAGACGGAACATCAGGAGTCTGAACTCCTGGCCTGCGGCCCTGAAAAGGCCTCGGCTATGCAACGGTTTAAGCTGTCACCAAAACACCCCTTTGGTGACTCTGGGACCCTTTCACCTGCCCAGAGGGTTTGCCTCTGGGAAATATGAGGAGTCAATTCCAGCTACGCCCTGAGGTTTGAAGACTGAGGGGGGTACCTCACGTGTGCACCTGAGGGCTGCTCTGTCCTCTATGCCAGGGACTGTGAGAGCAGGTGTGGAGGGAACCTGGCTCCCGTGGGCACTGGTCTGAAGGCTGCCTTGTAAGCAGCCTGCTGCCCACCCCCGACACGCCTGGCCAGGCTAGGTCTGAGCCCTTAGGCCTGCAAAGATTTTCCCACAGAAAACAGCACTGCCTTCATCAGCGATAGACATCAGATCACTTGGGGAACTGGGGGGCAAGTTTGATTTTTACTGTTTAGTATAAACACTTCAGATTTTTTTCAGATTTTGATTCGGGGGGATATTATTTATATACAGGGAAACCACCCTTTTACATCTACATTTCCATCCACTTTAACACATTGCAAGCAGTCATGTTAGCATCACCAGTCAAGACATAAAACATTTCCATGACCCCCTAAAATTTCCTCAGGTCCCGCTGCAGCCAATCCTAGTGGCTCAGCCCCTGGCAGCCATGAAACTGGTTTCTGTTCCCATTGTTTTGCTTTTTCCAGAATGTCTTATGGTTGGAATCACACAGCACAGAGCCTTTTGGATCTAACTTCTTTCACTTAGTAGGATTCATTTCAGATACATAATGTTATTGCACATACCTGTAGCTTATTTCTTTTTATTAATGTATAGATGTACCACAATTTACTTATCCATTAACCAGCTGAAGAACATTTGGATTTTTTTTTTTTTTAATTTTTAATAAGGTTGTTATAAACAATTCAAACACATGTTCTTTCTTTCTTTCTTTTTTTTTTTTTTTTTCCTGACTATGAGTTTCATTTCTTTATGGTAAATACCTAGGGGTGAGACGTTGGGTCATCTAGGATGTGGATATTTAACTTAATAACTGCCAGAATGGTTTACTAAATGGCTGTACCATTTCATTCCTGCCAGCAATGCAGGAGTGTTCCAACTGTGCCACCTCCAGATCAGCCCTCATTTTGTCAGGTTCTGCTTCAGCCATTATGATAATTATGTAGCTGCACCTCATCATGGACCTAGTTTTCATTTCCATAATGACGAATGCTATTGAATATCTTTTCATGTATTTATTTGCCATCCATACAACTTCTTTGGTGACGTGGCTTTTAAAATTTTGCCCATATTTTATGAAGCTGCTTGCTTTCTTACAACTAAGGTGTGAGATTTCTATACTCTGTATGTAAACCATTTGTCAGACGTGGGCTTTACAAACGTTTTTTTCTTAGTCTTTTATTTTTTTAATTTAATTTTTATTTTCATAACACTGTCTTCCAAAGGGCAAAAGTTTTCAACTTTTATAGTCTAACTTATCAATTGGATTGTATTTTTGGTTTCAGCATATAAGAACTCATTGTTTAATCCAAGGTCATAAAGATTTTTCTCCTATTATCTTCAAAATTTTACAGATGTGCTGGCCAATGTTATTGTTGTCATTGTTATGAAAGGGTCTGATTCTTCCAGCATTAAAAAATCTATCCTTTTACCATGGGATTGCCTTTGCATTTTTGTTGAGAATCAATTGAAGATGTATGTGTGGTTCTATTTTTAGATTCAACTTGCTATTACATTCGTTCAGCTGGTTTATGTGTTTATTCTTTCACCAACACATTATTACTGTACCAATACTTGATTATTGTAGCTTTTATTATACACTTTGAAATAAAGTAACATTGGATTCTCAAACTTTTAAAAATTGGTCTGGATATTCTAGTTTCCATATACATTTTAGAATTAGCTTACTAATTTTTACAAAACATCTTTCTGGGATTTTGAGACTACATTGAATCTATAGATCAATTTAGGAAAAATTACCATTTTAACAGTATTAAAACTTTCAATCCATAAACATAGTATATGTCTTCATTTATTTAGTTCTTATTTGATATTTATCAAAGTTTTATAATTTTCAGAATACACATATTGCATAAGTTTTGCTAGATTTTAACCTAAGTAGTGGCACCTTAAATAGTATATATTTAATTTCAATTTATAAATTATCATTGCTAGTGTATAGAAATACAATTATTTTTGATATATTGATCTTGTTGTATCCTTCATCTTTGCTAACCTCACTATTTTTAGTAGCTTTTCCTTGGAATTTTTTAATATAGACTTTTGATATCTACAAATGGAAAGTTTTATATTTTCTTTTTAACCTGTATAGCTTTTTTTTCCTTGTCCTATTGCACTCTCTAGCACTTCTAGGACAATTTTGAGTACAAGTAGTGAAAATGGACATTCTAATCTTCCTTCCCAATCATAGGGGTGAAATTATGCAGTCGGTCATCATTAAGATGTTAGCAATAGGTTTGTTTTGTAGATGCCCTTCATCAGATTGAGAATGTACCCTCCTATTCCGAATTTTCTGAGTTAAAAAAAATAAATCATTAACAGACTTTAAAGTTCATCAAATGCTTTTCCTGCATATATTAAGATGATCATATAGTTTTTCTTTTATGTTTGTATAGTAAATTACATTGACTAATTTTTAAAGTGTTAAACAAATCTTGCACTCCTGAAAGACACCTACCTTCATCATGATGTCTTATCCTTTTTATACATTATTGTGTTCAATTTTCCAATACACAGCTGACAAATTTTGCTCTGTGGCAATGAATATTTCTTTAACATAAATTAGATCACAAGCCATTGGTAAGTAGGGGATGAGGTCGGTATACTATGCATAAGTCATGTTGATTCTTATGCAAGTTCCCACAGCATATTAGCATTTTGAGGCAATCTGAGGCAAGCTTTTTCAAGATTAAAATTAAAATCTCACAAATGTTTGCCAACATCAGGAAATAAAACTGAAAATCGACAGTCTTGATTTTTGTATAATGCATGTATGTTCTGGTTTAGTGGCTTCCAGCGCTCTGTGTTTCCATTATCTTAAGCTATTCTGAAAAAACTAAGAGTAAAGATATAGAAGCTGCAACAATATTATGCTCTGTGTTAAAACAATGAATTAATGAGGAAGGCTATGCCCAAAATCTGAATTTTAACATTAATGAAAATGTTATCTACCAGAAATGAATGCCCTCTAAGACATATATCTCAAAACAGGAAGAATGAACCCCAGGCTTCATATGACTGTATATTTACTTACTATGCTACTATTTCTATTAGGAATGCTGCTGCTTTTTGTTACTATTCTGCTTTCAAACTTTCATAGGTTTGAGTAATCTGTCCCAATCCTATTTTTCCCATAAGCTCTGTTATTTTTTGTGCAAGTTTTACAGAATGGATATTTTTAAGAATGCAAGAATGGTAGAACAGTAAAAAACAACAATTGCCTATAAGATGTATTTTTTCTGATCATAAAAGCAATCACCTGCTCATTATTGAAAAATTAGAAACTACAGAAAAGGAAAAATATTCAATTATCAATAATTATTTCCTTCAGGAATAATTTTCATTTCACATACACTTATTTTAAACATAATTGGAATCAAGATGCCACACTTTTCAAAACTGAAAGATGCATACCATTTTTAAAATATAATTTCTGCACCAGTGAAGGAGAGAATACATATAGAAAAACTTAACACACATACAAACTTGACACACAGATCCTCACACCTGCATACCAAAGAATGACCTTCACACCTGAAGAAAATAATTCTTTATGGCGGAGAATGGACACATTCATACTTCCATCTAATTGAAATTACAACAGATGGGGTCTAGTTAATGATCATTTTTAAGCACTTCTCAGTTCTCCAAATTTGATGCCCTTGAGATTTTGCAACTTTAAACTTTAAAAGGCTTTTTTCTGAATCAAGGGCATAAAAATTTATGATTCACCCAGAATCAATTAAAACTTTTTTTGGCATGAATACTATAGGAAGGAATCCATACTGCAGTCTCCAACACAAATTATGTGCTGACAATGACCATCTTGCTGAATCTGCTTGAGGAATAATCTACAATACTCTCTACTCTCTGGTCTTGGAAATGAACAAGGAAAAACAACTGAGGTCATTCAATTAGAACATGATGTGTGGACTGCACACTCAAATATGCCTTAAAAAAATTTTTTTTTCTTTTATTTGCTCACGGGGAAGGTCCTTCTTCCTTTTTCTTCCCCATCAAAAAACAGAAGTCTCACAAAACAGAAGCAAATACTCTGGAAATACTCTAGTATCCAGATGAAAGTTGATGCTAGTTTCCATAACCTTTAGTCAATATGTTCACATGGATGGACAGGAAAAGGAACACACAGTATTACCAGAAAAAGTCAAGCTGTCACTGGGCATAAAAACAAACAAACTGACGGCTAAAGGCAATGCTGTGGTAGATCAATGCATACAACCACTAGGCTTAGAGAGTCTACTTTTGATTGCCTTTCTGATTAACTTTGATTTACTAGAACTAATTTGCAATAGTAACTGGCTGTCAGCCCTTGGAAAGGGTGCTCCTAAATTTAAAATTCAATTCTTATTCATTTTAACAAAAGCTTAATGAGACCTTTCTAAGCACCAGGTAATAAGTTAGGGTGTGTAGGGAGAGAGATGTAAACAAGAAACATGGTGGCCCCGCCCAGTCCATCAAAATGTCGGAATGGTGATTATCCACTGATTTCCCTCATAATGCAGCAAGGCAATGCCCTTCCTGGGATTCCAGCCTTTGCCTGCCCTCAACCAGTCACCCTGGGATACCTCATCAGCACAGGGATCATAGGCCTGCATGTGAAGTGGCAGGATTAGCAGAAAGACAGAGCTGCTGGGCCAGCAGTGCTGTTGCTAATCATGAGGGTGGGACCTGTCACAGCATCTAGGGCTGAGCAGCATCAGTGGCCTCACCAGGCAAGTTCTGCAGCATGATTGGGGGTACAGTTCCCAATTTGCGGGCCCTGCAGAGTCACAGCAAGACTCTGTGAGTTAAACATTATAGCTTTAGCATGTCACTTTCCTGTTTAAACCCGCCGGAATCTGTTTCTGTTGCACGCAACTCAGAATCCTGACTGAATATACGTGGCTGGACAACTGGCCCCTGAGCGCGTTCTGTTCCGTTTCAGATCACTCGCAGAAAAACACCTGGCGGATGATGAGATTAGGTTCTGTATGGCGCTGACATATTTTATCAAACCAAGAAAACCCTCATCACTAGTAGTTCTCAGCTGCAGAACTGGCAGTAAGATGCCATCATCCACTGCACATGGTCCCTCTGTAATGTTACGAATGAAGAACTGAAGTTAAGGATGAGGACAGATTTAACAGCACCGCTGCTGCTCATGTGCATTCACTCACATATGCTTCCTAAACTGACAAGTGTGCTGTAAGTTCTTTCATACACTTTATTCCACTTGGCCTGCAGCTTGAGCAGCATCATGATCTGTGTGACACCTGCATTAAGTTCCCCCAGGTCAGGAGAGCCCATTGCACAAACCAAGCAAACACCGGTGAAGGGAGACCTACATTTGCTGAACGGGGTCCATTCAGGGCACACGTGTTCTGTGCAGGTGCCCACGGCCAGCTTAGGTGGCCGTGGTGTCAACCATTCCTCAGCAGCCTTTCATATTAAGTTACAGAACATATATCAGAGGGGCCCAATTTAAATTGAGGACAAGGAAATGTTTTAAATTCTAGAGCTGCTCCCAGCCACATGAGACCGGTTGAGTTGTGTCACCTTTCTTTACTATTTCAATGCAAGCTCTACGCACAGCTGTTGCAACAAGGTACATTATACTTTGCTCAGACTTCTGCACCTGTTGTGGGCAATGTGAAAGAAAAACAAGTTTGTGGGGAACACGATAAGATATATCTGAAAGTACATTTCATTCACTCGGAATACCCCGCAGACTATTATATTCCATTTCAGTAAATTCCGCAACCATTCTTCTTTGTCATTATTTGCCAAGAGAGGGGGAAAAATAACACATCTCTTTTTATAGAAAACAAATCGGCGCTCTGCTGGTCCAAGGGCTAAAGACCCAGACTTCTTTTGCTCACTTTCCTGCAGCCTTTTCTCCCCTCTCCTGTCTATGCTAGTATTTCCTCTGCCCTTCCAATTTGTCTCAGTTGCCTTTCACAAAAGAGTTTTGATTCCTCTTGTTTCTCTGTTCTGCACTCTCTCACCCCGCACTTTGTCTGAGAGCACACGAAGGCCCTGGCAGACCAGGGGTGGTAAACAGATGAATGCCATGGGCCCCTTGGGGGTGGACATGTCAGGCTCCAGGGACAGAAGAGAGGCTTGGTTTCAGTGTCCACCTACATAACCCTGAGCTGTCCTGATCTGGAGCTCACCCATGCCCACCCCCCACCCCATCTTTAAATTGTCCCCTGCCCATGACATGGCTTAGGACTGTTTTGAGAAAGAGCTTGGAAGTTAGGGAACATCTCCCAGGATCAGGCAGGGAGGTCTGAAAAGCACTCTGTACTGCTGTCCTCACTACAGTTTTCCTGACTCCCACCTTGATGCCCAAACTGTTTTTTGGTCTTTTCATTTCCATTCTGAAAATTAAAGAGTATTAACACCTGAATTCTTTATCCACTGATACTTCAACAACCTGTTGGGAGGCTGGGATGGAAGGACGTACAAAGCAGGGAATAGGACACAGGAAGGAGCAGTGTGAGATGAGACAACTATGTCTAACAAAACACGGTCCAGGGAATGAGTGAGTGGTCTGCTGGAGGAAAAACGGACCTGGACTTAGAGCCAGGCATAACTAGGTTCAAGTCCCAGCAACTCTACTTGATAAGCAAAGGTCCTGGGGAAGTCAGTCTGTTTCTTTGCACTTCAGTTTTCTCATCTTTAGAACATGGATCACAGTAACTTCCTTGCAGGGTTATTACATGGCTTTAAATAGATAATGTGTATAAAGTGCTTGGTGCAGTGACTGACTATTAATAGCTGCTCTGTAAATTACAGCAAATATTTTCAATACATGTGATACACTGGAGTTATACCGAATAGGAGGGGTTCTAGCCGTAATTTTTTCACCTTCTTGAGGGCCAATGTCTGCCGACTATTAAGGTGTCAATTGATAAGCCTTCCCAGTAACCCCATACTCTGGCCAGTCAGCCCCAGGGTCTACATTGAGCAGGATTGTTCTTGGGGATCTGTGGCATCATTACCACAAGTGCCACAGTGACATCAGTTCATGGAAAATACAGCCAGGCAAAGATGTGAAGGTGAAAACAGGGCCTTTGGGACCTCACCTACCTCCACAAACCCTTTGTCTCCAGGGACCACGACAGGCAGTGACAGCCCCTTCTCTCTGCTGGCTGCCTTTGTTTGCTCCCCTCCCTGCTATGATTTCTCTTTCTTGCATCTCTGCAGCTAAGGCAGTTGGGCTCCGGGTGCCTGAGGGAGCCGGTCTCCTCCCCAACACCTGAACTTTCACTCACCTTCTCCAGGCGCGCAGCTGCCACTCACGGTGACGGAGCTTCCTGCACGTTCGAAGAGAGGAGAAAGGGCAGCTAGCGAAGAGCCCACGGTACGTGCAGAGGGGGGCACCTGCCCTGATGCTGGCTCCTGAGCCGGAATCCTTGAAACAACCAGGAGCTGTGAGTAGGACCAAGCAAAAGAGAAAAAATAAATTTTATTTCTTTACCAGCCAGTGCCTTTAGAAGTCTCACGATGCCCAGGTGCCTGGTAAACAGAAAGGACCTGCTGGCATGACTTTTGGGATTAGTGTGGAAATATTAACCAGCAAAGATAGCTGTGAAGTTACAGTGAACAATTACTCCAGAAAAGATAACTAGTGTTTCCATGTTAAATAATTTCAGTTGAGAGGGTTCAATCTCTCGTTTTCATTTCTTACAGCTTTACATAGAACTGAGGCACAATAAATTGTACATATTTCAAGAGTAAATTTGATGAGGTCTGACATATGTACACATGTGAAACTTGCCCCACCATCAAGATTGCTGAAGTATCCATCACTCCTATGAGCTTCCTTGTCTTCCTCATCTCTAGACAGCCACGATATATTTTTATTATAGATGTTTTATGAAACTTTATAATTTTAGTAACAAAATTGTTCCGTGTGCCTCCTATGAGGCTCCCAGATGCTAGCAGACACTGTGGGGAGCACCCGCACAGCCCTCCTCCCCTGCTCCTGCCGGAGCTCAGGGTGTGCTCCACGCCTCCCCTCCGTAGTGTGAGAAAGGCCCATCACATTGCTGTAACTACAGCTGGCAGCTTCGGGGCAATGAGACACCATGGCTTCTGCAAAAATTACCTGCTCATAGGAAGAAACACTGCCCCTTTCTCCCTTGGGATATTTCCATGTGGGCATGATCATGCTGGAAACTCTGGCAATCCTCTTGCTATTTTGAGAGGAGGGGCCACAAAGGCAATACCCTGAGGAAAGCAAAACTGGAAATGGGAGGGACCTGTCCTCCAGGAAGCTGTGTAGTCACCAACTTGATCAACCCTGAGAGGTCTGTCTATGTAGGATGACCAATCCTCTTATTGTTTAAGCCATTTTGAGTTGGGTGTTCTGTAATTTGCAATAGCAAGAGTTCTGATACATTAACATATATTGGTAGATTAAAACAGAACAATTATTAGGAAATGTACTTTATGGGCTTTAATTCATAACTTTTGTTTATTAGAAATCAATCAAGGAGATAATGGAAAATCCTTGTGACACACAGTTAAAAGCAGGGAGTTAAGGATGGAGACTGAACTCCCATTAGTCTAAGCAGCCAATTATTTTAGGACTGTTTTTGATTGTTAATAGGGAGGAAAGTCTTATTTCCACAGATGAGGAGCTGCAAACAGTAAGTTTAAAGAAAAAAATCATTGACTTTACAAGCTCAAGACACTTTTCAGTTAATAGTGATAGCAGGAAAAGCTTTACTCCAATATCTGGGTGCACACACACAAAGTTAGGTTGGCAGGCACAAGTTAATGTACTGATTGTTAGAAGTTAGTGTATATTATTCATTTATAATTTAAAACAATATGACATTTTAAATTTTTAAATAAAACATTTACAAAATTCCTGAAAGATCTCCAAAGAATCTTGGGTTCCTCAGAACACACTTTGAAAACATCTGTCCTAAGTGTAATTAATTATGCTAATTATGTATAATTAATTTAAAATTGAAGTTGCAAATGTGGTAGACAAGATTCTTCCCTCCTGCTCTAACTCCAGTTTCCAAGAGCTCAAAGCCAGACCTTGTATCATGTCATTCCGGTCTGGCACTAAGACAAATACTCCATTAGCATAATACGAGATGTGCTCCCAGGAGACTATGATTCACAGAGGAAAAGGGCTGATTGTGGCACCAGACCACACACTGGGCCTCTTTTCTTTTACCTCCACCTCATTCCTGGTCCAAAGCACTTGTTGGCCCTTCCCCCTCCCTGAGCCACCATGTCCACCCCCAGCAGCAGAACCACACTGAGCGGAGACTACCAAACCACAATGAGCCCAGACAGGACAAAGCAGGAGCTGGACAGATAACAGGGGGGTTGCTAGGGTAACTGAGCTGAGGACCAGAAAGAAAAGAAGGAGATAAAGGCGTTAACCCAGGGGACATTATCTTTGCCAGCTATGCCTTCGGCTTCATGATAGAACCCAGGAATAAGGCCTCTGTCCAGGAAAAAAAAAAAAAAAAGAAAGAAAAGAAAATGAGGAAAGCCACTAATATCCAATACTGATTGTGATGGTTTTAAAATATGTCCATGGATTTTCCATTAGCTTTCCCTTTAAAAGGTGGAATCTAATTCTTCTCTCCTTAATTGTGGGTTGCATTTAGTGACTTTCTTCCAACAAACAGGATGTGGTGGAAGTGATGGTATAAGACATTTGAGATTAGGATATAAAAGGCATAGTAGCTTCCTTCCTCCTTATTCTCTCTTGGATCACTCATTCCAGTGGAAGCTGGCTGCCATGTCATGATGATGCTCAAGAAGCCCATGAGAGGCCAACATGGTGAAGAACTTGTAAAAGTTTCGCAAGTGTGTATAAATGTCAAATCTCACATGTAAGAGTTAACAAGAGTAAATCTTAAACATTCTCATCACAAGAAAAAACTGTAACTCCAAGGTGATGAATGTTAACTAGACTTACTGTGACAATTATTTTGCAATATATACATATTTTGTACATCTAGAGCTAATAGTGTTATATGCCAATTACATCACAATAAAACACACATGCGGTTGCCCAAAGGAAGCTTTTTGGCATGTTCCATGGTTTGTTTCTCCAGAGCCCATTTCCCTGAGCCCAGAACAGAGATAGTTTCTGCTGAACCTGAAAACTGTAAAAAACCATTCCTTCCTAGCCCAGGAGCAAAGTCCACCCTTTTTTTTTTTTTTAATTGTATTGTTGTTGTATTACATCCATTCCCCCCACTTTAAAAAAAAAAAAGAAAGAAAGAAACAGCCTTATGCTTCCAGAGCACTACCCAGAACTCCTGAATGTGGTTTAGAGATCCCTGTATGATTAGATAAATCAAGATGGAACACTCAAGTCAAAAGAAGAAAAAAAAAAAAAAAAAAGATGGGAAGAAAAGAATAACTGCTATTGTGCATAATTTTGTCCAGCATCTGTTAAGAAAGTGAAATATAACTAACTATATTTGCAATCATAGACCTCTATCTTCACCAACACAAAAGTCAATATGAGTTGACTGGCATGGACTTTTGGTCTATTTCTTCACGTCTCCTTATTATGTTTTTTTCCCTTGGACTAAATAAAACTAGTCTCTTCTCCTAGGAGAAAAACATAGATCATTAATTCTTACAATTCATAGTTGATACATAGTTATCTAGAGTTTGCATTTTATTCAAGTAAGACATACCAGTAGTTTCTAGGTCAACAAAAAGGGAAGATATGATTTATTAAAAGCAAATGTTTTTAGAATATGAAGGAACCCCCCACCACCACCATAGGCCTATGGCAATTTAACTAAGGGTGCAAGCCAGTCTCATGTTAAACAGTATTTTAAAGTGTTATTGTTATCAGTAGAAGGGGGAGGAGAAAAACTAGGAGGAGGAAGGAAAAAAGCAGCGGCAGCAATTGCCAAGGGACAGTTGCTTAATCTAATACAGTAATGATCTGCACAACTCTAATTATTGTATTTGCAAAACAATACATGTAAAATTTGTGAACATCACTCCCCCCCTTTCTAACACAATAAAGGATTCATTTTATGAAAACCTCTGTGTTTTCCTTGCAAGATTTGGACAAAAACAATGCATCTTTAACTCTGAAAACAGAACAAGGCATCCTTGAATGAGTTATCTTAAATCAAATGCATTTGTCATTCTATATTGATAATCTTTGCTATTCATTATCATATTCAGCCCATCACTTATATGCAGATGACACTATCATTTATGGTGGTAGATTATACTGGGAGAAAGCTTAATATTATCTTCGGGCTGATTTAAATGAGCTTTAAGATCATCTGGCACAACCTAAATTACTCTTAAATATTAATGAAACAAAGATCATAGTATTCGGCTCAAAACAAAAAGTTTGAAGAACTGAAAAACTGGCATGCAGCATGACCTTGGAAAGTACAGACAAATGTTTCAGATTTGGGGACGTATCCTTTCTTCACCTGTGACTAGTAAAGTAACTGACCAATAGTGAAGTATAAAGAAACCTCAACTCCTTAAGTACATATAATTCTTTTTTTAAGGAAATAAGATTGTTCTCCATTTCTTCAATGTTGCAATTATGTGCCTTGGGTTTTATTGGTTTTATTTATCTGAATGTGGCTCAACATTTGTTAGCCAAGTTAAAAATGCGTTCTCTCCTCTCTATCTGGACAGATTTGCCTTGAATTATAGAGCTCATAAAAATTACCGTCTGTCGTCTTTTAAACAATTGGCTAAAAATGAGAACACTCAACATTTTGTTGGCTAATAGCTTCCCTTACACTCCATTCCCCAACACCAGACCACTTAACTCTTTTGTTAGTCACCCACATTTTCTCAGCAAAATTTAGCGGATGGAGAGAAAAAGCCATAGCTGAGAGAAGCAATCCTTTGAGGGCCCATAGTACGAATGCAGTTGCATGTAAGCATGCGTAGATGTGTGCACATGCATGCACTTAAGTGGGAAAATGTCTTAAATTATGCACATGACCTTTGTGGACCCCTTTCGCTCTCCAATGTTTTACTAAATGGATGGGAAATCCCTTAGCTGCCAACGTGGGGTGTGATGGGGCTCATGGGATGCCACAGTTGAAGCAAGAACATGGCCATTTCCTTGGCTGGTTTTCCTGGAGAGGATGCAGATGAACCCCAGGCCTGGCCCATGGAGACAACTGAGTCCCTAGACAATGATGGAATAGAACTGTCTTCAAGATAGGCACAGGGCACTTAGGACAAAAATGATGGGAGTGTTCTAGGGGCAGACATCCATCTTTGATAGTGGTGTTGCTGCTGCTAGTTTCCTTTACTACAACTTGCTTGACTCTTGAAAAACCTCATGTCATCAGTGTGATTGACAGTCATCTCTATGGCCTCATTATATCCATTAGCAGCAACTGCTGCCTTCTGAAAGTAGTGATCTTGCTTCCCAGGCATCTCCTGAAGGTTTGTCTCCTAGACAGTGTACATGCTGTACATGTGTCGCAAAGCTCATGCTTATTCTGTACTCTGCCTTTCACTTGATGACATTCCTCTGTCTCAGCTCTTCTAAGAGAAGGAAGTTAAATCAGAGAAGGATTGAGTATGTGGCTCGGTGGATGAATGGATGGATAGATGGTGACTACACAGAGCAAGAAATTAGGGATGTGTTTTGTTGCTGTCTCAATAGGCCTCCTTTCCATGTCTTTAGAGGAAAAATCAATGAGAATGAGGAGAGGAAGAATAGCCAGGGAAGCAATAGGGAGGGCAAAGTCACCTCTCTGAAGGCACAGAAGCCTGAAGAACTTCACACACCCTAAAGAAGTGCGGAAAACCCAATCACCTACAGGTAGGTTGTGTTTGTGCCATGACTATTTTGAATTTTATTTTTTCAAGGCTCAGCTATATTTAAATTTCAATTAAAACATAAAATGCAGTGCTTCAGTTGTTCTAGCCAAAATTAAAGTGCTCAGTGGCCACATATAGATACCAGTTATAGAACATTTCTAGCACCTCAGAAAGGTGCATTGAACAGCACTGCTCAAAACCGTATTTGTCTTTGTTCCTAGTTGGTCATCATGCAGAAATACATAAATTACATTGCTGAGTAGAGGAATGAATGGTCTAAGTATCATCTATGCTGGGGGACCTGGCCATACTGGATTCTAATTGTTACCCCAGTGGTCCCTTAGTTTATGTAGGTAGCTATGCTGGTGGCCAGTCACTGCTCCCACTGGCCCTTCAGGCTTTTCCCTTTGCCCCAGGAAACTTTCTCCAACCTCTGTTAAAACCTCTCAAGCCCTCATGACATTCTGCCTCTGAAAGACTCAGCTTGCTCTGTTCATTAGGAAAGTGTAGACACAAGAATCAAGCCAGTGTAGACAGGAGCTGCCCCCATGCAGACCAGACATGACAACATTCCAATTCAGCCCATCCAGAGCCAGAGGGCCCATAGGGATAGTGCTCTGCCACACAAGCCTGGAATTCATCCCAGCGCCAGATGCTGCATCACGGAAGCCTCAGGCATTCTCCTGCCTCCCAGGGTGGGAAAGTGCACTTGGAATGCAACCTGTGACAAAGTCTAGGTCACGTATTCCAGGAAAAGCTCTGCAGAAGCATCTTGCTGCTCCTCTGGGCTCCAAAAGCAGGCTTGATGGCGGTGGCCTGGGTGAGCTGCTGCCCTCCTCTTCTGCATCACATTCCAGGAAGGGGCAATGCTCTTCTCCCAAAACAAGTCCACCTTCTCTTGTCTGAATGGCTTACTGAATATGTTCAGTGTCTGTCTCTGCTTTCCATTAGAATATAAGTCTGCATTTTTGTCTGTCCTACTTACTGATATACTCCCAGTGCCTAGAACTCACAGTCCGTAACACATTTTTGGTGCTCCATGAAGACATTTCATTTGTTTTGGTCATTAATAGTCACATAACCTCAGATAGCCTAGTTATCTTGCCTTTGCCTGGGTCCTTCCATCCTTCCAACTTTTTAATTGATCACTTAAACTTTTTTTTCCCCCTGAACTGGTGGTGTTTATTTAGTATGCAAGGGACTTAGCAAATAGCTTCTAATAGCATGGTTCCTGTACAATGTCCCTTCAAGATAATCAGGAGTTCGGGGCTCCATTCAACAGTGTTCCAAGAGCCTGAACCGGAGCTTGGGGACCATTTTCTATGCCTAGGTCTACCAGAGTATCAAGGTCACGGGCTAGAGTTGAACATTACATACGAGCTGGGTTAGGTTTCATGTCCAAGTGAACAAGAAGAGAAGGTCTATAGGAATGCAAAGCTAAAGAGCCAGGAGCTGGTGAACAGGGAGAAGCAGCTGGAAGCAGAGGAATCCTCAAGGGTCCCTGGAGTCTGACAGCTGAGTCAGGGTACAGGTGGGGCAGAATAGTCACATTCCAGAGAAATCCTTGAGTGCAGCATTGGTTTGCCTTGGCCTCTATCCAAAGAGGGAGAAGTTACTGCCAAATGGACTCCATTGTGATCATGAGACATTTTTTTTTTTAAATCAATAATGTGGTGGGATGGAGGGAAGAAAGATGGAGGAGGCAATTGAGGAAGGGAAGGTGTCCCTGTCACCAGGAAGCAGCTCCTCCTGCTGCGAAGGGCAAGGATCCGATGGGGGTGTGGCCAGGGTGGCTGTGGCCCAGAGCTCTGAAGTCGACTGTTCCTAGGTTTTCTCCTTTCTTTTCCTTTTTTGTTTTTTGCTTTATTTTTTGTTTTGTTTTATTCTTTGTTCCTGTGTATGTATGCATGCATTGGTGGGTTTTCCCCCTTGGTGTATTTTCCTTTTGATTTCCTTTAGTTTTGAAGTCAGTTTCCCTTTGAAAATCAAGGCTTGTCTGGCTGATGTGGAAGGGAACAAGAGAAAGTGATCGTGGCTTTGTCTGTGTTAGACCCAAAAATGAGAGGTTCCCTAGGGCTAGGCTGGTGAGCTACAGAGCTTCCCTCGGGGAGTCAGTGTCAAGGATGGAGAATATCAGGCTCCATTCACATTAACAACGTCCTGCCACCACGAGGTCCTTCTGCAGGGATTTCATCTACCCCAACCTTGGAAAGCTTCTGTGTTCTTCCAAAAATGCAGGCGGTTCCCTGGGACTAAGGCCCTGTTTTAATATATAGGTTTTATTATTATTCAGATATGGTTGGACTAAAAGGCCAGTAAACAGCTGCCAATGAGAAGACATTTTGTTATACTCACAGACCCCCAAGAGGAGGGGCACACAGGGAAAAGCTAGAGGTAGTCACCAGGCAGAGGGAGAGAAGCTGTGGCAAGAACCTTTATTATGGTTTCCATGGGAAAGAATCCATGAGGCAGGGCAGACAGGCAGAGGGCTGTAGTCTGAATAATTTCAATGGGTTCCTGGGCACAAGCGCTGTCCTAGTTGCCTGGCAGCTGGTCCTGGGGTGTTAGGACATAGTGGCCTGGAGTATGAGCCTGACATGGGAGGTGGATTGGCTGGTTTGTATATGAAAGGCATGCTCTGTAGCTTATTGGAATGGTTTACTGTCTTTAGGAGTTAGCTAGCCCTGAGAGGGGCGGCCTCTGTCAGCAAAGCCCAAGATGTCAAAGCATCAAAAATACAGAATAAAAAGACAAGAGGGATTCAGTCCTAGAGCAACTAGGGCAGGGAGAAGGGCACTGGCCTTGGAGTCAGGAGCCACTGGCATGGCATTTAACCTCTTGTTCTTTCTCCTGAAAAACGAAGCAGCTGTAGACCAGCATGAGGACACTCTGTATCCTGAATATTCTATTATCTTAATTAAACCAAATCAACAACGCTGAGAAATCAAACCAAGCGAACCTGAGAAAGAGGAGGAAGAAAGGGAGACCAGGTGGAAAGCCAGAGGGACCCATTCCTGTGTGGGCTGGAGGACACAAGAGAGGGACAGAAATCGGGCTTTAGGTAACTGAGGGAAAAACAACATCAGGCACAAAGTGGAAGGTTAGGTGAGGTGAGGTGTTTCAGGTGCCAAGTCCCCATTGGACTCCTCCAATCCTCCCCGTTTTACACAACCGGCCATGTCAACCCAGCGGGCGGCAGGGTGGGATGGAAAGGAAGAAACAAAAATAAGAACCTGGGCACAAAAAACTCCCAAGGGCTTGGAAACAAATAGGGATAATTCTCACTGATGTGATAGTGATTGAATATACTAAATATATATTTCCTTCCAGAAGTACTTTTATTTAGAAAGAAGACACTAGGAAAAAGTCCTAGCCATAGTTTCCAGTCCCAAGCATTGCTCTTAAAAAAAAAAAAAATCAGTTTATGATTACATAATCTTGGGAAACTGCAGCATACTTTCTTGGAGGTTAACATTAGCACCTTTACAGCTCAGGGAAAACTTGGGGTAAGAGAACATGTTTTGCCTTGTTTAACCCAATCTTTTCCAAGACTATTACCATCCCAAGCTCTATACCTTGAACTAGAGCAATGTCTCTTTAATGGTGAGGTGTTAAGTGCTTTTAAGTAAACAAGAATGATCCTCTTCAGCTGGGTACCTCCCCTCCTCTACCCCAAACACAAATTTGTTGACCAGGCATAGCTACTACAGCATAGATTCTAATCCAGGAGGGCCTACATCAGGGAGAAGAGTCATATCTGGTACACAGCAGTATGGAACATCAGGGAGGTACCAACTGTGGAGGCTGAGGGTAAAACTTGAAGTCCAAGGATACCATCTGGACACAGGGGACAGACAAAGGACTTAAGACCAAGACTATGAGACAAACACTGATAATTTGCTCATAGTCTGAAAGGGGTTTTCTGTGTCAAGCCCGTGGGCAGCATCCCTGGCTGTGAGGTGCCTTAAAAATACTGCATGGCCTTGAACAGTGGTGCGTGCCAAGGCAAACCATAAAGCCAGCCTGTACATGACCACATATTTGGGTAGGTGCCCAGTCCCCAGAATGGTAATAAGGAACCGAGTACTGACTGCGTGAACATCACTGTCCATAAATAAGGACTACTGTGCTAATTCCAACCATACAGAAAATTAAGCTCCCAGACCGCAGGGGAGCTGGCTTGCTTGTGTGGGCAGGAGCCACACTGTTCAGTAAGAGACAATTGTCCTGGATGAAATGACCCTGTGTGGACCCATTCTCCCTACCAGAATTGCAGGGAAGGAGGGATATCTAATCAGCCAGTAAAGATCACACTACCTCATGGAGAACTAGGGTGGTAAGGGCCCAGCAGGATGAGAAAATGAGTCATCCTGTGCACGCAGAGAAAGTGGATGAACAGTTTTCTGACAACAGGGACCAACTCCGTTGAATGCTCACCCTGCGACAAGCAATGGGCTAAGCACTTTACCCGGATTATCTCATTTAATCCTCACCGCTGCTTCTCCAGGCTAGGGAAGGTTAAGTAACTCGCCCAGGGTCAGGGTAGCTTTAAGGGCCCGCACCTGCCTTTAGCTTTGGCAGCCAATCTCGGAGCCCACGGCCCAGCACTGGCCAGTCCACGGACACTCTCCTTACCTTCCCCGTGAAGCGTCCACTCCCAGGACACGCGCCCATCTCTCCCTGTGGGTAGTTATGCCCCATAAACCAGCACTCCCCAATGGGTCTCGCACCCAGTGGGCTCTAGGGAGGCTGGGGCAGGATCCTCAATCCTGAGGGCCAGTAACATGGGGCCCAAGGCAGCCAGACACGCTGGGCTGCGGGCCCGGGGCCAGCTATTCCGCTATAGCCTCCGGGCTCCAAACCACCCTCTGTCCTCTGCTCTGGGTGCTGGTTTGGGGGGCTGCCAACCCGTTTCCCCTTTTACAGACCAGCCCCCAGGCCCGAGAGGTGGGTAATGAGCGAGGGGACCCGCTCCCGCCTGTTTGCAAGCTGTTCGGCCAACAGTGGCCTAGCTTTGGCGCCTCACCTCCGACACAGAAGCGGGTACGGTTTCCAGCTTTCGTCCACCTGCCGCAAGGACTAGAGACGCCCCGCCCCGGAAGTCAGGTCCCGGAAGTTGGTTCCGTGCCCCCCCCCGCGCCCCTCCCCTTCCTGCCTGCCGCAGGGCTGCCCGCAGGCGCAGAGCCGGGGCCCTGCTCTTTGAGACTCTCCCCAGCTCGGGGTCTGCTCATCCCTCTCTCTTTTCCCCCAGCCACCAGGAGGCAGAGACAGTTCTTCCTTCCTTCCATCTGGGTCACCTTCTCAGTTCTAAGGCCCGGCGAACGCGTTGGTGCCCTGGATGGATGCAATTCTCTCTGCTGTGATAACCGGAGCAGTTTCTGAGTTGCTGGGCGGGCCCCATTAGCACAGCTGTTACCCGTGCATGCCCCGCAAACAGCGTTTTCTCTGTGTGTCACGACAGGGGGAAGGTTTTGGAAGCACTGCAGCTGCCCACCCACCGCACCCCACTCAGGCCCATGAAGAGTAGTCAACGGACAAGGCAGAGCTCATTCACAGACATGCACACTACCCAAGAAAGCGATTCCAAAGTCGAAGTGGAAAAGGGTGTTTATGAGTGTTGAATTATTCTAGGCGCATACCCGTGTCCTCCTGGGACTGGACATGCAGACCAACGTGATTGTCATGAACGCTGAGTCCCCGGGAATGCCCGAATGGCAGGGGGTGGCCTTCCTCTGGTTACCGCTCCAAGATTAAACTATTCTGACACAGGAAGATGGAAGTTCAGGCTTCTTTAAATATTAAAGGCAGAATGTGAGATGGCAGCCCTGTATTCAGTTTAGCCTTTCCTATTAATCAATTGCCCGGTATTTATCCAGCGGCAGTAGACGCTGCCCCAGAAAGAAAGATGCGCATTGCAGGTGACCGCGGGCACTAACCTTAGACTCGCACGTGGTTCCCTCTCCTGCCTGGCTGGGCTTTGGGGACTGCTCCATAGGCACTTTCACAATTTCCCATTGTTGTCGGGCTATTTTTATCCTTCCCACATGAATCAAAGTGTGATGTACTGTCTCCCTGTTAAAAATCCTTATTCCAGCAAAACCATTATTATTTATTTGCTATCTCCAAATGATATTTATGGCTTGTTCCTCCACCTCAAAATAAACTTTAAAGGATAAATACCTTATGCTGAAAGGCTAGAAGCTTATAACATCAGTAAGAGAAGAATTTACAAAACCAGTACATGGAGAATTTACAATACCAGTAACTTGGAAAACCAGGCCAGCTACACTCCCATGACTCAGGCTCCTTCTAGAATGGAGGTGCTGGCATGCTCTAATACCCTGCTTGGGCCAGAATTGATTTGTTCTGTACAGAAAACCTGGAGACCAGCATTCCAGATGGCCTGATTAGAAATTAATCATTTAGGGCAAAATGTGTCCTAAGTAAAATCAACATAATAATAGTGATACTTAGTAATTCTCCAGCGTAGCTCAAAGTTTTCTGCTCATACCGATCCCTTGTAATGGGCTGTACAGTGTCCTCCTAAAATACATATGTTGAAGCTCTAACACCTAGTATCTCAGGATGTAATTATTTGGAGATAGGGTTTTTAAACAGACTTGACCTGGAGTGGTGAGCACACAATACAGTGTACAGGTGCTGTGTTGTAGAATTGTGTACCTAAAAC
This sequence comes from Noctilio leporinus, assembly GCA_004026585.1. Taxonomy (NCBI): domain Eukaryota; kingdom Metazoa; phylum Chordata; class Mammalia; order Chiroptera; family Noctilionidae; genus Noctilio; species Noctilio leporinus. Next base: position 38,674 of record PVIW01010435.1, read on the forward strand.
CTGTATAATTTTGTTAACCAGCATTACCCCCAATAAACTCAACAGAAGGGAAAAATAAGTAATTAAGTTAAATGAGGTCTTTAGGGTATGCTCTAATCCAATCTGACTGGTATTTCTGTAAGAAATTAGGAGATAAAGGGGGGGGGGGGAACAGACTTGTGTGCACAGAGAGCATAGTGGGGCGGGGGTACATCAGCAAGCCAAGGAAGAGGTCTCAATAAAAAAGAAATCATGCCTATGCTTTTGGTCTCTGTCTTCTTGCTTCCAGAACTGCAAGATAAATTTCTGTTGTTTAAACTACCGAGTCTATGGTACTTTGTTACAGCAGCCCTAGCAGATTAACATACCCATGAACTTTCAAAAGACTCCCTAACATGAATGAGAGTTTACTCCACTACAAATCTTTCCCCTATTTCCCAGTTAGGGAGAGTAAAGGCAGGGGAAGACCGGTGGACTTTGCCTGGCTCTCTCAATCCACCCCTGCATGAATGGGATCTAGCCCAGCCCTCTCCCTGGCTTGCTGGCCAGAGTGATCAGGTGGGAAAACCAGCATTAACCAGGTATTTTCCAAGAACAATCAAATCTAGATTGCCCATTATTAATGTGGAACAGAGCTTACAAAGAAAATTAAAAATACCCATATATTTCAAAACCCAGTATTAGCCATTAATGCCAGTGTGCTCAGATACTTCAGACTTCATCAGCCCCTGCTGTTTTCTTTGAGAAAAATCCCAGCACTGTTATAAATTCATCTATTATCTTTAACTATTCATAAAATATCTCTGGGGTTGAAAAAGCCCAAACTTCTCTTCGATAGAAACATTCTAAAGTTTATATGTCTTAGGGGAAAAGTAGAACTTGTATATCCTTGACTTATTTTTAAATTGCAAATGTTAAATTAACATTTTTGTAAGATGGATCTGATGCAAAATGGTTGGCATAGTCTTGCAAAGATCCTCTGTTTGAAAGAGACGATGATATTCTTCCCCAGGTAAACCAACTAGAACCCACTAAACATTATCTTATAATTATAGTGCTGGAAGGGATCCTAAAGACCATCCGGTCTTACCGTTTTCTTTATCATTTTTTAATCAGCAGATCCCTCTTTTCAAAAACAACCTTTTTGCAGAAATGTGCTGTATAAAAGAGCGAAAAGCTGAGCTCCTCTGGTTGCAGTGAGCATGTCAGATCTTGAACCTGCCCACCCAGCCTCCTTCCTGCCCCTTGACCACACAGGGACCCTGGGACTCCAAGGAATATGGTATGAAACCGCAGACCTATTCCAATCTTTTCTTTTTTCAGACTTGAAAACTGAGGTCCAGACAGAGAACATTGCCACGGCCAAGGCTGAGCACTTGAGAATGGCACAGCTGGATCCAGAACCCAGTCTCCCAATTCCTGGCCCATGATCGCTGCTTGCCATACGTTGGGTTAGTCATCCTGACTTTGTCTTCCTCTATGATAAACTGGGTCCCAGGACAAATTTAATGCATAAACCAGTTGCAGCTTTCACTGCCTGGAACACAATCATACGGTGAAATATCAGTTACACTGAGCAAATCTAAGTGCCCGGAATTCATAGGGAGATTTCCAGACACTAGACCCCAGACTTGTCTTTAAAGCTACCCTCGAACCACAAACTTTTAAACAACTTTTCAATGTGACAAGAGCATCGTCCCTCCCTCCAAAGATACAGAGCGTTCAGGAGGCACCTCGCTCTCACAATAGCACCCTGGTGCATTCTGCAGTAACAGGCCGACCAGCTCAGGTGGTCTCAGTGGGAGAACCAATAGGAACAGATGTAAGGGACAAATCCCTATTTCCCTGCAAATGGTTTCCATAGAAAATGAAACAAGCAATGAAGACATACAAAAAAGCATTGTGTATAACAACAGCAACAACAAAACTGCCTCTTAAGGGATAGCTCACCTAGATTTGGAAGTAGCACCAGCTTCCAAAGGTCTTGCCTTCAACTATAATAGTATGGAGGTTCATCTAAGGGCCTGGACAGCCCGACAAAGGTGAAGATTAAATCATGCACTGAGAAATCTGTGTTGAGCTGTGCCAAAACCAGATGTTTCTGCTGGTAATTATTATTATGATAATTCATTTAACTAGGAATAAAATAGGGCATGATTGTTTACTGCTGCCTGTTTCCCCAGATAAGCAGAGAAACAAGGAGAAAAATCTCAGAGGTTTTACTCTTGGCTAAATGGAATAATTTTCTCAATTAACCAGGAATAAACATAGCAACAAAATAATTTGCCTTTACATTATACAAAAGTTGTAAATAGACTTCTTACTCCTCCTTGCATGGGCAAGTCAGGGAGGAGATAGGTTGCTCAGGAATTGAAAACATCTGGAGTTCGGTTTCCATCCAAAAAAGCACAGTCCTTAGAAACCTATTCATGTTGTGAGACTTGGCATGGGACTTTCCAGTGCTGTTCTCAGTTTCTCTCGTCAGCACTGAACCCATTCCAAGGCCAAGAGATGGTGGGCTGAATAGTGGTAAGATGAAAGATGCTCAGCACCTCCAGGGCAAGTCTGCAGGGACACAGAGGAGAGCGGAGTGCCTGCTGGAGAGGCAGCAGACAGGGCTGGGGTCTTAGGTGACTTTTGAAGAGAAACCAGGAATTGATGGTGGTGGGTGAACATTTTTACAATTGCGGCAAAGCACATCATCTGTCAGGAAGTGACTGATGGTCCATCAGGCTGAAGGAGCCCAGAAGGAGGGCACAGCAGCATGTGACACCCTCACACACATCTCAAGGGAGAAACTATTTGTAGCTGTCAAATTTACACAAAATCAACTAGGAATTATGCAATGTAAACCATGTTGTAAAGAATAGGCTGAATAAGCTATGGCCCTGCTCCTTCAAAGCAGGGCAGAAACTGATTTTCTTTCCTTTAAGGATGATTTTTAAAAAGAGAAACTGAACACTACTCTCCAAATAAAATTTCTTTTTTCCATTATAAATAAAATGAAATGTTCTCACTTTGAAGTTAAATCTCTTACTTAGACACCCTCTCTCATTCTCTGCCACTACAATCTCCTCTCTGACCTTACCCAGGATTTCTGGAAGAGGCTAAACAGGAGACATTAGCATCTCCAAGTTGGGAGATCGGACTGACCATGTTCCAAAATGAGACGACATTCCTGTTCAGGACCAAGGACAGTGGCCCAGTTTCTGATGCTGCCACCTACTCCTGGCCCTCCCTTCTCCCCATCCCCCACTCTTTAGTCACATTGCACCCCTAGTGGAGAAATGTAGACCATATAGTTCAGATTAGAAACCTAAACGAGCTTTCTCTATCCAAGTCAACAAACACATCCAAGTTCAGGCATAGGACCTGTAAAGTTCAAAGTGTTTATTTACTACTTCCTTGGGTAAGTCTCCCCTGTTGACTTAGTTTGGAAGATGGCACTTTCAGATTTGGGGCTGTGGTGACTGAGCTGCACAGCCAGCCACATGGCTGCTATGGCTCCCCTTTGGCCCTTGGCCCACTGTGGGGCCAGCTCTGCCCTGATTCTCTGAGATCACTATGGCCTTTTAGAAATGCCCTGTCTGAGGCGTGAGAACCCAGCACACAACCCCACAGGCCAGATCTGGACCCATTAATGGCTTAGAGTGACAGAGTCAACCCTCGAGAAGCCATAAGTGGTAAGAAACTTGCTTCTTTATGCACCTTTGGCAGTAAGGTCAGAGCACAGGAATCTCCTGGGATAAAGTGCTTTTCTTTTGCACCATAGAACAGAAGGTACAAAGGATATAAATATCCTGCAATTCTGTTAAATACCTTTCTTTATAGAGATGAAAGTTAGAAAGTAGGATTAATTGCTGCAATATAAAGAAAGTAGAAATTAATTAAAAATGAACATTTTAGCATGTTATCAAAGGGCTGGGGCTCCCTTTGAAGGTGCCCTTCACAAACAGAAAGAGGTCACAGCATAGAGATTCTTTTTTTCCTGATTTTGTCATAGTGTTTCTCTCTCTCTCTCTCTCTCTCTCTCTCTCTCTCACTCTCTCTCTCTCACTCTCACTCTCTCTCTCTCTCTCTCACACACACACACAACCATATACATCAGTACACTTAGGATACTAAGGTCAGAAGAGAAAGATAAAAAATGGCACACAGCTCTTAACCCAAGCTTACCACATCCATTTTCTCCATTTTAAGAGTAAAATGAAGGATGAATGCATTCAGGTAAGCCTAGAACCTATGTAAAACCTAATAAGGCAACCTGGGACCAGAGGCCATATTCAGGTTCTTGACAGGGTTCCAAAGGCAACAGCAAATAGTCACTGCCCAGTAGCCTGTCGAGCAGACTGACCCATTTGGAGACACTAAGGGAAGGGAGAGACAGTCAGGGCGACCTGGGGCACTACCCCAGCTGGCTGGGTACAGCTTTGCACTTGAACCTGTCTAGAGTTACCATTTGCTCCTTGGAAAGCCTCACAGTACAGAACAGAGCATTTATTATGCACCCTTGACACCATGTTATAGCAATAAATAAGTAAGAATGAACGTAATAGGAAAGAAGCCAGACAGAGATGACTGCATGCCAGGGTCTTTTTACTTTCATATAGAAAACATTAATTTGAATAACAAAGCTAAAACCATTTCTACAAACAAAGCCGATTGTTTCATGGCTATTTTAATCACCAACAATAAAAACTGACGCATTATTTTTTACCACTACAAAATTCTCCTCCGTGACACCTAATTGCTCTTAAGACTTACTTCTCTGTGTGCGCAGGCAACTTTATTCACTGCCCCCTTGGGTGTGTTCTGCTGGATAAATAATTTAAAGCCTCCCTGGTTGAGAAGCATTGACTTTCATGTTCCTCCCAAACAGAAAACACCCCTCACATTTTTCTTAGCCCCGAGTCCTTCCCATATCCCACATCCTCTCTCTCCCACTTTGATGCCCTCCCCTGCAAAGATTGCCCTCCAGCTAAACAAGACACTACACGGTCTGGGGAGGGGTGGAGCTGGGCTCTTTGCTCACTAACTTGAGCAGGACCTTAGGAAAAGGGAGAAGAGAGTGGGGCCAGGAATGAATATTCCTCTGAGCTGGCACTTGGTTTGTTTGTACCCCTGCTTCCACCCTCATAGGGTCTGTCAACTCTTGCCAAATGGAGTTGGATTTTCAGCAACACAATGTTCGCATCTAGGGTGTCTTTCTATACAATAAGCAATCTTGCTATTGATTCTCCCCAGGTACTTGGTGCATAATGTTAGTTAGATTTCAGGATTATCATGAACAACGATGGTCTTCCGGAAATGGTTACACAGGTATCTCCACCTCATGGAGCGTGGTTACTCCCACAGAATAGACCAATTCCCCGCTTAGGATTTGCCCTGAGTAATTTCCCTAGCAGATGGGCCCTTTCGTTAGGAGCTCATCTCTTCAGGATGGGCTGAATCAAACCCAGTCATCCTTCTCCCTTCCAGACGCAGATGTCCCCTTGGGTCTCCCAGGCTCCTCGAATGGACTTCTTTTACAGAGGGAAGCCTTAGTGTCAGACTCAATTGTTTTTTCTCAGA
>PVIW01010436.1:0-44220 GCA_004026585.1 Noctilio leporinus
AAAACTAACAACAAGCAAAACAGAACCAAGTGTATGAATACAAGGAATAGGCCTGCAGTGGTCAGGAGGAAAGGGGGAGGGGGGAGGGTGGAGGCAGAGGCAAAGAAGGGGAGCAGCTTAGACAAGAACCTAGTATAAAGGAACCATGGACATGGACAACAGGTGGGATTGACTTTGGGGGGAAAGGGTGGGTGGGGAGGGGGACAGAGGGGAGCAAAAAAGGGATGGATGTAATACAACAACAATAAAATTAAAAGAAAAAAAACAAAAGAAAAGAAAATGAACAACCCTGACTGGTGGCACAGTAGATAAGGCACCAGCCTGCAAACCCAAAGGTCGCTGGTTCAATTCCCAGCCAAGGTACATAACCAGGTTGCAAGCCAGGTCTCCAGCCAGGTCTGTAGATGGAGGCAGGTGAAAGGCAACCATACATTGATGTCTGTCTCCCTCTCTGCCTCTCTCCCTTCCCCTCTCTCTAAAAATATAAATAAAATCTTAAAAGAAAAAAGAAAAGAAAATGAAAGAACTTTAATTACATACCATTTCCTTCTCCCTAAATTTTTATTTTGAAAAACTTCAAACCTCCAGGAAATTGAATTTACTCAAAACCATATACACTTCACCTAAGTTCACTAGGTGCTAACATTTGTCTGTACTCAAGATAGGTTTTATCTTGAACCATCGCAAACTAGAACCATCAAGATTAAGTTGTCACACACTAGATATTCCTAAATGTTACTTGCAAATAAAATATTTTCAAAATTGAAAAATAAAATACAATTTTCTAAGTTTATTTTAAATTCAGAGAAATTTGTGTAAGGAATGATAGGAGCATATGTCCTAAAGGTTCTCAATTAGCAGCTGCATTGATTTCTGTTCAGCCTTTCTGATGTTTTACAGAAGGAAGGGAGGAAAGAAAGGAGAGAAGAAGGGAAGGAGGGAGGGACAGAAGGAGAGATAAAAGGGGAGAGACAGGAGAGATAGAGTGAGAGAGATTGTTTAAATTGCAAAAGATTAGAAATGTAGGCCCAGACATTCCACAGGTACTTTTCAATACAGTACAAATGAAAACATCCTTGGTTTAAGAGATTATGATGTAATTTTATAAAGTATTCCACAGAGAAAACTGACCAATCTAAAAAGGATTAAGGTTTGGTTTTCAAATAATGTGAAAAACAGCAAGGCATGTCTAAAATCAAATAATAAAAAAATATGTTCCATTTGCTTAATAAATGCATACATATAAAAGTTTTTTGGAAGTCTATAAAACTTAATTTCTTAATTAAAAATTTTCAAAGATTTAGATGTACTAATTCCAAAAAATGTAAGTTCTATATATTAGATGGATAATGAACATCAACATTTAAAAAGTAAAATTTTACTATTTATCACAAAACTCTTCAAGACAGTGAAGTACCATGGATGGTGCTTATTATATATTCATTATTTTGGACATTACCTCCATTCTTAATGGAAATACAAAATAAATGTTATTCTATGAAACTTAATATTTTGTTTCATAAATGAGAGCAAATAAATTAAAGGACCATTTAAATGTCCATGATTACTGGGCTTCAGAAAATTAATCTGCTTTAGAAATCTTTAATTCACTGTTCTTTACTGAGTGACCACCTTCAAATGATGACAGAGACACAATGATATTAAGCTAGGACTTCGAGTTTATGTTGAATAAGAGTGGCAAAAGCAGACATCTGTCTTTTTCCTGATCTTAAGGGGGATCCCTTGTAGTTTTGCTTGTTAAGTATAATCATGGCTGTGGATTTGTTGGGTTTCCCTTATTACACTGAGGTATGCTCCTTCTATTCCTCTTTTGTTAAGTGTTTTTTATCTTAAATGGGTGATAGATTTTATCAGATGATTTTTCTGCATCTACTGATATAAGCATGTGGTTTTTATCTTTCCTTTCATTTATGTGGTATGCATTTACTGATTTGCAGATATTACACCAACCTTACATCCCTGGATAAATCCCATTTGATCACAGTGTATGACCATTAGCAAAATTTTTACATCAAAGATATTGCCAAATACATGTTCTAAAAGGCTGCATCCATTATATTTCAATCTACAGTAAACAAGTGTTCCTTCTGGGCCATAATTTTGAGGACAGGAATCTAATTTTTAATGGAGAGATAGCTGTAACACGCATTTTAAATTAGTAATTATGGTCTGTATGTTTTTTCTTTGTATACTGATTCAGTGTGTAGACTACAACTGCTATTTTCTAAAAAATTTTAAATGTGTATTTATAACAGCATGTAGCATTAACTGCAACAACTTGACCTGTAGTCTCAAATGGTGATATACAAAAAATGTATACATTTTAACATTGCTCAGTATGAATATTTTTACTGTTCAATCTGTAACTTTAAAATCTGAGAGAAAACCAAGATGGCAAAAAAGTAAGTGGAGCTACACCATCTCCTCCCAGGACCAATCTGGAATTACAACTTAATTGGGGGAAAATCATCCAGGATAACCAACAGAATACCAGCTGCAGAGAAGCCTTATAACCACGGACAGAACAAAAGAGGCTTCTTCATCACAACATGACTGGTAGGAAGTATAGACTCAAGAAGATTGGTGGGGCTCCCATGGACAGCAGCTGAAGGGACAGAGAAATATCTGAGCAGCTAGGGGGGGGTTCCACCTGAGAAGGGTGGGTTCTTGCCAGCCCACAGCAACAAAGCTGAGTAAAACAGCATCCAGCTGTGAAAGACAAAAAGCTTTGGGCTTTGCTAACCAGAGACAGCTAGAGACAGAGAATTATTAAAGTAATCAGGCACAAAAATACATTGGCACCCACTTACCCTGGGCTCCAGCAGAGGGAGGGCAGAGTGGGCTAGAGGTGCTTAACGAGAGTTTGGAGCACTGGCTTTGGGGAGAGAAACGAGGGTGCAGCTGAAGGGGTCCCAGTGCTGACCCATCCCCACATAGCACTCAGACCACTCTTCTCCAAGTGGCAGCAGCCTGAGGAAAAGCCATAGCCCTCCACACAGGAATTAATCTGTCATGCCCAGCTCTGCCTAAGCCTGGCAGCTGATCACAGGTAGATTGGATTATCAACTCAAGGACACAAAGACTGATAGACTCCTATAGGCTGACAAGGCCCAGACTGGATGTCACCAGGGGTGGATCCAGGAAGTAAAGGAAGTGCACCTCTATACCAAAGAAGGTCACACCACAGAGACAGGAAGTCAAGGCAGACCAATCTAAGAAGCAGAAACAAACAAGATGAGTCACTTAAATGGGGAGAATAAAAAACAAGCCCTCATCGAAAGGAAAGGAGGAATCTCCAGAAAGAGTGCAAAATGAAATAGGGACAAACAAACTACCAGACATGGAATTCAAAATAATGATGATAGAGAAGCTCAATAAGCTCAGCAAGTTCAAAGAAAACTACAAATAACTTCAGGGGAACTACAAAGAACTCCAGGGAAGCTACAAGGAACCTAATTTGAACTATACCAGCATCAAAAAGGACATAGAAGTTGTAAGTAAGAGCAAGGAGGAAATAAACAATACAATTTCCAAATTAAAAAACACTGTAGAAGGAATCAAAAGCAGGCTAGAGGAAGCAGAGGATGGAATCAGTGAGCTGGAAGTCAATGTAGAAAAAAATTCCCAGACAGTGCAACAAAATGAAAAAAGATTGAAAAAGAATGAAGAGGTTTTAAGAGAACTGCAAGACAATATGAAACATAATAATATCCATATCATAGGGATACCAGAAAGAGAATAAAAGGAGCATGGGATAGAAAATCTGTTTGAAAAAGTAATGACATAAAACTTTCCTAACTTGAGGAGAGAAAAAGTCACGCAAGTGCAGGAAGCACAGAGGGTCCCAAGGAAGATGAACCCAAACTGGCCCACTACAAACCACCCTATGTTTTCATTACTTTTAAAATTACTTTTATGAGAACTGGAATATTAAAAAGTGTAAATTATGTAACAATCACCCAGGTTTTCCAAACCACCTGAAAATCACATTTAATTTTTTAATTTATTGAATTGTTATTACAGTTCAAATATTAACAACCTGGCAAATTTTTAATTTCATGGGAAATTGAAAAGAAATCAATAAACCCTGGTCCAATTCTTGTCTTCTTATTCATAGGAAATCCCTAAGCAACAAAACACAGATCTTATAGACTGAAGATTAACCTTTAAATCACCTTCCACTCTGAAGGTTTTATATTCGTACACAGATACATATATATATATATATATATATATATATATATATATATATATATATATATAAACACATACACACACACACATATACACTGTGTGTATGTGTGTGTGTGTGTGTGTGTGTGTGTGTACACACACAGGGTACACATGATGAACTGGCAATAATGTTGCAATCTCGTTTCACATGCTTATTAATTTTGAAAAACTGTTTCTAAGGTTATGACTAAACATCACTGTTTCAGATATAAAGTATTAAATTTATATGTCAAGGAATACGATGTTAGGGCAACCACAATTTCTGGACTGCATGCAGGGCAAACTGCTAGGAAATTGAATACTTCAGTAATATCCCTTGATGTACAGTTGACAATATGAAGAAGGTGTATGGTACTGATCCTGATGTCACCACACCAACAAGGAAAATGCATAAGGTATGCAAGGATCACACAAGTGCAGATATTGTACACAAAATCCAGGAGTTCATCAATGAAGATCCAGGAAAGTCAATGTGCTCAATAGCAAGAGAACTGCAGATGTCTGATGCAACAGTCACAAGATTATTGCTGAAGGTATCAGATACAGATCGTACATTCTTAGAAGAGGCCAGTTTATGACACAGCAGGCAAAGGATAGCTGCTTTGAAAAAGCAAGGACACTGCCAACAAAATTGAAAAATCCCAAAGGAAAAAAACCTCTGAGTTTCTTCTCTGATGAAAAGAGGTTTCAGCAGGATCAACTAGTCAACAAAGAAGCAACAAGTGGCTCTGTGAGAATCTTAATGCAGTCCCAATTGTCATGAAAACGAAATTTCCTGCTACAGTGAAAGTGTTAGGTATTGTCAGCAATGAAAAAGGTATCATGACCCCACATTTTTCCCCACAGGCTTAAAGGTGACTACTGATGTTTACCTTAATGTTTTGAGAGAGGTAATTGTATGAAGCAAGTGGCAAATGGCCATTATTTTACCTTCCAACAAGATGGTGCACCAGCACAAAATGACAAAAAGGTGCAAGAATTTCTCAGTGTCAACGTTCCTGAATTCTGGTCAAAGGAAATCTGGCTGCCTAGTTCATCAGATACAAACCCTTCAGATTATTATATATGGAGCATTTGTGAGAGAGAAGTTAATAAACTACCTCATTCCAATAAAGAGGCTGTTAAAGCTAAGGATGAAAACATGATGATGTCCATGGACAAAGAAAAGTTAATCAAAGGGTACTCAAGATTCCAAAGTTGAATTGAGTCTATTATTGCAGCAAATGAAGACTTTTTTTAACAATTAAAAAAAATAATGACTGTTTATGTATTTACTTATAAGAATAAACTTATTTCAAAATATAATGCTTTGTGGCATGCTGTTTATTTGACTAAATTTTGCCAATTGATCAAATGCACCCTGTATATGTGTATATTACATTCCATAAAGTACAATGGTGTAATAGTTTATACTATTATACTTAATAGTACCTAATAGTAGAAAAATAACATTAGAAAAATTTTATGATAAACAGTTTGATAATCTCAATATATGAAGTTATACCTATAGAGAGTAAATATGAAAATCACCAGCCGTATCATATTTTCCAGCAAGCAAACATTAAAATAAAAAATTCCTAAACATGAACAGGGATTTTAATAGGTAGAATCACTTGTAATAAGAACTGAGCCCAAGGTTATTTAGTATATTCATTAGTAATCCATTGAAAAAAATCAGCCCTAGCTGGTAGTACAGTGGATAGGGCGCCGGCCTGCGAACCCAAAGGTCGCAGGTTCGATTCCCCAGCCAGGGCACATAACAAGGTTGCAGGCCAGGTCTCCAGTCAGGTCTGTGGCTGGAGGCAGATGAAACACAACCATACATTGATGTCTCTCTCCCTCTCTGCCTCTCTCCCTTCCCCTCTTTCTAAAAAAAAAAAAAAAAATCAGTCAGCAAGACACCAGTAAGCACAAACCATTTAGGTAGTAGAAACCAGAAAGGTCTTTGAAAAACTCCAAAAGGAACTAATCAAATATGAGGCATGATGAAATTTGGCTTATTAGTGCAAAAGAATCAAGCTTCTCAAGTTTAAATTTTGAGCAAACAACCCTATCAAATGAACAAATGGTTTATTCTCATCAGCAGGGAAGCCTCTCCTGTCATTTTAAAAAACAACACTTTCCTTATTTCTCTTTACATTCCATGTTTTATTCTCCCCATGTATTCCTCACCCCCACCCCAGAAATCAGATATAGTCCTTCCATTCTAATTGTAATTGCTATGTGCCATTTTTATTGTCTCAATCATAACAATTCACATCCTGATTATTACCAAGCCCAAATGATTCTACTGCTTAATATCTACACAATTTATTCTTTCTATCTCCACTGTAGCAACCTGGGTTTAGGACATTACTTCTTGTTCTCCTAATGGGGCTTTTGATCCTCAAATCCATTTTCCATATACTTTAATGGTTGAAAAAAAAATAACATGTATTTTGAAGTAATATGACAGACTGGACCCCTCTCCTCTATCACCAATATTGTCTGCATATTACATATTTGGATACTTTCATAACCTGGGTCCAATTTAAATCCTAATACCCATCTCTTCCATACATCAGCACTATATTCTCAAGTTATCAGATTACTCACCGACGAAAATCCACCTGGCTCTACCAAGACACCACTGTAATACTTTAGAAACCAAAATATCATCTATTTACAAAAAGCAGTCCTACTGTCTTGAATGAAGTCCCCAAATATCTACCTAACTGTCACATTCACTGAAACATTCACAATATGTCTTTCACCCACAGCTGCTACTTCACCGCAAGCACAACCACCATCCCAGTCCTTTGCTGACCCAGCAACTCAAAGGTAGAATTATTTTGGTCAATACGGAGTAGCAACGCCTGTAAATCAACACTATAAAAATAAGTGAACGAAAACAAAGAGGCAATTGTAATATTACATTTTCAACTAGAGAAGAAACTGGCATTGGAATCAAATTCAGCTGGTTTTAAATTATATCTTCATCACTTACATAGGTAAATTAATGCAAGCAATTTAGTAAAAAGACAAGTTTCCTCATGTTTAAATGGGACTAGTAATGTCTACTCACCCACAAAATCATGAGTGTTAAGCACTTAGCATGAACCCTGATGACAGTGAACATTAAACAACTTAAAAAATATTAAATGGGAATTCACCTTTTGCATGGCTTCTTAGCTTACTCTATACTAAAATCAACCTTTATAGAAAGTATTCTTTTGAAGAAATGAGAATAAAAAGTTATAGTGCTATAAAATTCACTTCAATAAATTTTAAAGGCAACGTTAAGTATCATTAATTACATACTTATTTTTTAAATGTATAATTTTTAAATATTCTTATAACAATACCATATCACATAAATTTTAAGAAGTAAAATTTAATAAATACTTGTGTTGTTCAAATGAACATTCCTCTTTAAAAATGTATCTCATTCACAGTGTTAAGAATGTGATAGGCCCTCACTAAGTTCTAGTTAAAAGATTACCCATCACCATGAATTAGAAAAATATAGTCAATCAAGGACATCTTGGAGGTTGCAGGTAACAGAGACAACTGTATGGCATAGAAAGGAAGGAACAGTCAAATACCCTATACTGGCATGTGGAAGCAAGGGACCAATGGGCAGGAAATTGGAATATAAAATGCCAAACAGAAAAAGCTATGAGAAAAAGGGCTGGTAGACCAAGATTCTTGGAAGGTGAGAAACTCCCTAAAATGCAACTTCAAGCAGTAAAACCATTTACCAGTATACCTCTACAACTGCCCCAACTTGATTCAACACAGGAAGCTTGAAGATGAATTATTTCCTGGCTCCACCTGCTTACCGTCACTATGAAATTTTAAATCAATGTGACTTAAATTGATTTACCACACATTGGAAGTCATAATAGGTGACTTACACATTGTGATGTTATGAAAAGGCTTAGTAAGTTCAGAGACAATGCAAAAGTCACTCAAATTTCCTCGTTTACTCACAACTAATCATGTTATTACAAACGTTAAGCTTGGATATGAAGAACAGAAACCCACAAATGAATTACTCATATACACAATGGAATATTACTTGGCCATAAAATTGAAATCTTTACCATTTATGATGGTATAAATGGACCTAGAAGGTATTATACTAAATAAGTCCGGGAAAGACAAATACCATATACTTTCATTTCTATGTGGAATATAAAAAACAATATAAATAAAACAAATAAAATAGAAACAGACTTACAGATACAGAGAACAGACTGATGGTTGCCAGTGGGGAGCAGGGTTAGAGAACTTGGTGAAAAGGGTGAAGGGATTAAGAAGGACAGATTACCTCCAGCCAGGTTAAAAAAAAAAAAGGGGGGGGACAGATTAGTAGTTACAGAACAGTCATAGGGACGTAAAGTACAGCAGAGGGAATATAGTCAATAACATTGTTTTAACTATGTATGGTGCCAAGTGGGGATTGGAAACACATTTTACAGAGTATAGGATTGTCTAACCTCTGTGCTGTCCACCTGAAATTAATACAAATTAATACTGAATGTAAACTGTTATTGAAAAATAAAAGCAGTAACAACAACAACAAAAAGAAGGTGGAAATGATGTCGCCCTTCACTGTTTAGGAGGAGGAAGGAGGCTTCCATGTAGAAGTGCCCAAAGTAAGAGGTCAGCACCCAGCCAGTAGACAAAGGGAGTAGGCAAGCAACAGATAATCTGGCTCTGTTGACTGAAACCAATGGTGAGGGCCAGAGGGCAGGAACTAGTTCTAAAAGAAGCTGTGCAGAAACATTAACATTAAAGGATTTTATGTAATCTTATATACACATACACACAAAAACACAAGTAACTAGGGAAAAATTGAATACAATTGGTTAGCAATGCAAACTATTGACCCAAAGAAGGAAACAAATATAGCGTAGCCTAGGAGTGGTTAAGAAAAAGAATACACAGTAAATATTCTTTTCAAAAAAATTTTAATCGTTGACATTATAGATGCCCCCCATTCCCCCACCCTTTGCCCACCTCCACCCAGTCCCCAAATCCCACCACAGTAAATAATTCTTTAAACATCAAAACTAAACTATATATTGAAACTTCATCAGATATCTTGGGTTTTACAAACAGACCTAAGGCTTCTAAATTCAACTTAATGTGTAAAGATTCTAAATGAAGGTGGAATAGAAAATATAAAAATTCCTTTTTACGTTAGAGCCAAAAGTTGTTTGAATGAAGAAAAAAACTGGAAAAATCTGAGAGGTTTGGAGAATAAACTTTTGTATATCGTAAGTGCTAGCTAAAATATTCATGAATTGAAGTAACTGAAATATATTCATGAATTGAGGTTCTAGTTGTGTTTACTTCAGCCTAGATACCTCTTTTAAATTTAAACAAAATATCAACTTATATGAGATGCATTATAGCCACAAGTAAATAAAAATACTTAAAGCAAATAAAAGTCTGTTTTTCTTAGAGAACAAAAGCTTAGTCATAATGCTAGTACTTCTAATTAAGGTATTAAGAAATATTAAAGTGTTTACAATTCTGGCATAATCAGAAAAATATACTAATTGTGTATTTTGGCTATATATTTTTTAATTATCAAAGAAATTTAACCAGATAAATATATGAAAAGCATAAATGCCTAATACTTGTAGGAAATACAAAAAGAATACTGATTACATATTACAAATTTGTTCCAAGTACAAAAAGGTCATAACCTAGAATTACTGACTGTAGAACAGACTGTTATATACAATTTGCTTAATATTCTATCTAACAAGGCCTTATATTTGAAGATCCAAAATCCCAATTAATAGAACATGACTTTGGAAAATTTACAGCAATCTCTTAAGACAGGATGAACAGCGAGAATAACAATAAATTTTATATTAGGTTTTGATTAGGACTTGATATAACTGAAATGGCTTTTATTGAATATTGAGCTACATTATTCATTTGATCAAATTCTTATAAAAGTACATGAGAAAGGTTCTATTATCTACTATACTTAAAAATAGGAAAATTGAAACAGGAAAGAGCCAAATCAATGTGACCAAGATTCCACAGCTAAGGGCAACAGAAATCTAACTTTATCTGGATCCAGAGAGTAAGAAGTTAACCGCTATGTTATGATCATTAAAGATGCTGAACAACTGTATAAAGAAGAAAGAGGTAATTTCTCCAACTGTTCGGATGAGGAAGTGGTAGCTTAGAGAGGTCAGGCTAATAAATCCCTCAAAGGAAATATAACCTCGGACTGTGGGCAGATGACATGGCTTCCTCACAGGGCTGTACACAGAGGGAGCATCAGAACACCTTTTATTCACTGTAATAGAAGCATTTAAGTAATGTAATAACAACTGATTGGTATATTGTGGAAGGATCATTAACTATTAAAATAAATTATCTGGATTTCCTCAAGATTTTATCATAATCCTTCTCTCCAAAGAGGTTTTTGGAACATTCATTCTTGTGAAGAAACCATTTTAGTCCACATTTAGTAAACTAGAGAGTAAGCAGCTTACTGCAGACTCCAGTTAAGATGTAGAGCTAGGATCCTATTTGATCCACTGTACTACTATTCTGGCTTCAATCACTCCATTGTCAAGCACACTGATATCTTAGAGCAAGCTTCTAATCCACAGGGGATCACAGATGGAATACTGAATGACACACTGTTGATTCAAGGACAACAGAATAGGCTATTTATGTAAAAGGAAGGAACAACAGGCAAACAGAGCATGGGATATGCACAGTAGATGAGGCCTAAAAATGTTCAACTGAACTTTGCATTGCAGAGTACATAGTATATGTTAAGCTATTGAGTTTCGTTTTAAATAAGAATTCAGTAGGAAGTTAAAGGCTTTCAAACTTGAAGGTGATGCAATATAGTTACCCTTTGAAAAATTAAGCTAATAGGAATATGCAGAATTGATTAAAGAAGGAACATATGGTAAAAGACAAATACTACATCAGTCCAGGCAAAAGAAATACAGCTGAAATTGGGACATGTGTTACAAAAATAGAAAGGTTCATATGCAAGCGTAAAGGTAGAATATATAATACCTGGCGATAGGTAAAACATGAGGGAGTATAACAAAAGTGAAAGAAATAAATTTGAAGCTTGGAAAACTCATGGCAATTTACATGTCCAGGAATTTGGAAATTACACAATTTCACAGGGGGTGAGGTCATTGTGGTATACAGAGGCTGCGATGTAATGCCCAACTGAATGAAAATTCAGGTACAAAACAGGGGGTTTCAACTCACACTGCCCTTCAGAGTAGGAACCATTCCCTCTCTGTTATACTGTGGAGTGTATAGATAGCTCAAAGACTTCTAGGTAGCAGTAATCAGCTAGTATGTAAGTGCAAGGCTGAAGGGATTGAAACAGAAACTAAAAGGCCACACAAAGGAAGAAAAGATAAAACCTCATCTACAGAAACCATCTGCACACATGCAAATAAAGCAGAAAAAAGTCAGTTCTATAAATAATACACCAAGGGAGCTTAGAAACAGAATGTCACAGAAGCCAAGAGGGAATTTTCCAGGGATGCAATAGACTCAAAGTGCTAGTTCAGCCACTTACTAACAGCAGGATAAAAACTCCACACATACCTTAAAATATTTCCATGGTCAATGAGAATTCTTTGCATATTTTACCATTTCCAACATATTTAAGGAATTAAGACAACTCATATTTTTATTAAAGTACACAAAAAAGAAAGAAAAGTTAACCATTAAATAATAATATATGCACTAACACAAGCTACCCAAGTCAAAAGTGAAAACTTAGCAACAGGAAATATTTCGAATCACTGCCTAAGTTATGTCCACATTGGAGAATGAAATGAGCAAAAATTGTAATGTAGAGCTCAATGGAGAAATCTCTTCAAAATAACAAACATATTATTATTACTTAAATTGAGACCTATTTTTCTTGGCCAACCTAAAAAAAAACATGTTTCTTTTTCTAAAAGTTCAGGACATTAATACCAAAGTCTTAGCCAAAGGCTTATGAAAATATTACTGAAGTGAGTCTGTTAATGATTACAATATAAAATCCTCAGGAAAATTAGTTCCTCAAGGGATATGAGTAAGCCCAAAAGGCTAGATTTCTGCTGATATAGTCAAACATTCCTTGCCCTCCCCTCAAACTTTCTCCAATTTAATCTAGAAGAGATTCTTGAAAAGTTATAACTTCAAAGCAGAAAAGCTTTACCACTGTCTGTAGAATAAGATACTTTTTATCAAAATACTTGCTATAAAATGTTTTAAGAGAAGAACATTTTTACATACACAATTATAAGCATACAGTTCTTTAGAAGTATATTCATAAAAGTACAGTATGCTTAGAAGCCGATGTTGTAAAAGAGATTTAATGCCACCAGGAGTTTAGTTGTACCTTTCTCAAACATAAGCAGAAAAAGAGGACACCTGAAAAACAGATATGGGTCATGACCTCAAGAAAAGAGAGGCATGTAATTAAAATGAAATGTGGTAAGTCCTATGATGGAAAAAGAATAAAAAGCAACCACCTGCATTTACTTTGGTTTTGGCAGGGGCAGGATACCAGAAGTCTCCTAAGGGTGGAGGCCTCCAGGTTGAGACCACAGGAAAAACACTGGGAAGAGAAAAGGGAAAAATCAGCCAGCATGTGCAATAGCCTAGAGCTGTAGGAACAACACAAATCTGGAGACCAGAAGGAGTTCAGTTGAGCTGGATCGTACCAGAGAAGCAGCTGAGATGAAGTCAGTGAAAGAAAAACAGAAGAATCAACCAAAACAAAACACCACATCAAAACTCACATTTATTAGGTTTGCTGTACATTAGATAGATACTGTTTTTAAAGTTTTACATGAATTGATTCATCTAATCTTCACAACTCTCTGAAAAGGTCTTAGAAATTTAAGAAAACCTGATCTGAGGCTTAGGAATTTGCCCAGCACAACACATGCTATGAAACTGCAACCCATGGGTCACCATGACTCCAGGCCCCTCACTGCTCCTGAGGATAGCCAAGGCCCTCATAAATGGTAAGCATGGCTCTTCACCACATGTCACTCTGACCTCAGTGGAGACAAGTGATAGGAAGGATGGCTGCTGTGCTGTGGCAGTGAGCCACGTGAGAGTTGACATTAGCCTAAACTTGTAGAAAGGGATATTAGAAAGGAAGAAATCTATTTGAGGATATTTAGAAAGAGAATCTCCAGGAATGGAGGGACAGAGAAAAGAAATAGGAAAAGTGAGGAATAATACTCAGAATACCACTGGTTGATCAAAAATGCAAGAAAAATGAACCTAGGCTATATTTTCTTTAGTAAAATAGCCTCTAGGTTAAGGCAATAACCACCACATTCATACACCAACACTTACTCATATTCACACAAGCTTCACTCTGAGCTAGATTCTGTATCAATTTTTATCAGCCATAGCAATTAATAAATTAGAACTTTATGTGTAAGAGACAGAAAAACTGACATAAATAAAGTGTCCAAAGCCATGGGATAGAATGGTAAAGGACATTTAAATGGGGGCATAAATTCCATCTTTCTAGACCTTTAAATGCAATTTTAGCAGTTTCATAATCAAAATCAAGAATATAATACTAATTTGTACTACATGTGTTCTTATAACCATTTCTGGTCTACCATTTAATGCTGTAAATAACAAGAATTTTTTTTCATTTTCTTTTTTTTCTTCTTAATTTCATTGTTGTTATAACAGGAAATTTTTAAGAAACCACTGCACTTATATCTATCTCCAATACTTTCTTTTGAAAGTGCAGATACTATCTTAATTTTCTAAGAATGATGATGAGAGAAGTTTGGAAATAATAATGATAATCTAAACCAGTTCCTTTGCAGAGCACACTAATCAGCACATCCACAGACAGAATATTTTCATCAGCCAGGGTTCCTCAAACACTCATCTAAGATACAAAATGTGGTACAATGATATAAAGAGAAAGGACACCTGGTCCTTATAGATGATAAAAAGAGTAAAAATTTAAATAGCCAACAATTCTTCACAGAATAAGAACGGTGTAAATGAGACACTAATATATGTTGATCAAAATTGTCAAACCCCACATTGACCAGTTCCATCAATACGACTCCTGTCTCTCCAGAAGTGGGGCCTCTTTGGTAAATCCCAGTGACTGAGGACAACACAATATGTTTAAGTTTGAGAATAAGTTGAAGTCTTTCAAGTAGGTTGTTTTTATGCCATTATATAGAGTCTAAGGCATACAGGGGGAAAATGTTAACATAGAAATAAATTCCAATAGGTCTTCACCCTGAAGTACATTAAGAGAAGAAAAACTTCGGATTCTGCTTGAACAGAATTTGTGTAAATAAGATACTGCAAATCGAGCATTAATCTCTTATCTTTCAAGAATATGTAGTAAGCCATTTTTTAAAGATCTTGTCCTTTCCCTGCTCCATCACTGAACTCATCTATATTCTAGCAAATTATGCAAATAAGAATAATTATTGACAAGTTATCCCCAACAAGAAAATAGGGGAGGCTGTGGAGGAAGTGATGAGGGATACTCTAGGGTGATAGATAATTCTAATTCATCAAAGAAAAATATTTTTAAAATATGAGATTTAAAATACGAAAAAAATGCAAAGTTGTATCAAGAGTTAAAATTTTCAGAGGGAAGGGAAAGGAGAGAGGCAGAGCGGGAGAGAGACATCCATGTATGGTTGCCTTTCACCTGCCTCCAGCTACGGACCTGGCTGGAGACCTGGCTTTGAAACCTGGTTTCAAAGAAAAATATTTATAAAATATGAGATTTAAAATACGAAAAAAATGCAAAGTTGTATCAAGAGTTAAAATTTTTTCAGAAAATCTCATCTGGCTTAGGTGAATTTTGTGTGTTTAACAGTAGAAAAAGGTTTTTTTAAAGTTTCTGAGGGACACAACAGACAAAAAAATATTTCTTAAACTCATCATTAATCATTTGTTCCCATAAGATTACAGGTGAAAATTTAGTAATATAGAACCCTCAGTGAAAAATAATACTTTTAATAAATATTTACCATTTAAAGATGCATTTTTGAAGGGTTTGAATGCTCTTTTATATTTAAGCTGATATAGTGCTCACTCAGCTGCCAAATAATTCAGGGGGTCAGAAGGAAAGAATAGAGAAATTAAAGTATGGAAGAAAAAAACTGAGAACAGCTGAGGTATTCCTGAGTGATGTATTTCTGAGCAAATACTAAAGAACTGGATTCGATTCTCTAATAAAACGAGAACTGCACCCCTCACACCCACTCTCTCTTCCTTTTCCTTAGAGGAAGAAGGGGACTGAATGGCTTTCCCACAAGCCACTTTCAGCTCATATTCTGGCCAATATGTCAACAGCCTTCTGCTTTAGAGAATATGTAAAGGGAACTATTTTACAGTTGCATCTGGTCAGTTTAATAGATTTCATGGAACTGTATTTCAATAAGAGGTGACAGAGTGAACTTGGGCATTGCTGGTAGGAGTGTAACTTGTTCAAACATCAGTTTGGAATCATCCATCAAAGTTACAAATGTATAATGGCTTATATACAAAGGTTATTCATTGGAGTATTATTTGCAATATCAAATCACTGTGAACAATATACACGCTCATCAGAAAAAAAATGGCCCACCCATACAAATGAAAATTAATGACTCAAAAATGGACATCTTTTATTTTTCAATATGGAAAGATTGCTTAGCCATATTAAGGACGGGAGGGGAGGAGAGGGGAGGGGAGGGAAGGGAGGGAGGGAGGGAGGGAGGGAGGGAGGGAGGAAGGAAGGAAGGAAGGAAGGAAGGAAGGAAAGAAAGAAATAGAGAAAGAAAGAAAAAATGAATGGTAGATAGTATTTAAGTAAAAATGTGAAAAGCATATTTGCTCATCATACTTGCTCATCAAAGAATAGTGCTACTTGAAAGGATTCAAAATGAAGCTATAATAGTGGTTGCAAATGAATAGGGGAGCTAGGGACTGGAAGACAATACTTTGCATATCTAATTGTACATTTTGTTTCTAGAACTATGAATACATACTTGTGCAAAAATACATATCAATTACATCTCCCATGAAATTTTTTAAAATCATGTTTTTAAACTTTATTTCCCATATAGTTCAATATCATCCAGGGTAACAGGAAAAGACCCCCACCCCCAATTCTAATGACTCATCTCATACAAATCACTAATGAGCCCAGCAGACAATTAGAAATGAATAGGGACAACTGTCACTATCAATTTAAAAAAAACAGTAAAACTCTCTTTAGCCTATGTAATGTCATATTGATATCAAAATCAATTCCTTTAACTAAAAAACTTTTGTGCAATTCCATAAAAAGCACAGGATATTATTCTCCATTTGAATATAATATCTAAAGATCAATTTTATATCAAATATCCAATTCTACCAAGTATCTGTGAATAAAGAGTAGCTTTATTCAC
The DNA here is from genome assembly GCA_004026585.1 of Noctilio leporinus. Lineage (NCBI taxonomy): Eukaryota > Metazoa > Chordata > Mammalia > Chiroptera > Noctilionidae > Noctilio > Noctilio leporinus. The sequence goes on from PVIW01010436.1 coordinate 16,689, forward strand.
AGCACTGAATGAAAAAAATAGTATCAAAAACCTATATATTAAAAAGATGGTGACAGAGTAGAGACCTAGAAAGATGGTGACAGAGTAGAGGGCAGTGGTGAAGGCATTCTCAAATTACAGAGCAGCTGGAGGATACGATAGGGAACGAGACATCTGCAGATACCTGTGAATTGGAGAGGAGCAGCTCAAAGTGTATGAGACTGGATAGAAGGAGTGTCTCTCAATTAGCCATCTGGAGGGAAAGGAGCAACACATGCAACAAATCCAACATAAAACCAGACAGCCCAAGTTAACGTCATAAAGCCTACCCCAAGAGCAACAAGTTGAGGAAATATAGGAGACTTCATCACTGAACTCCACAAATCTCCTAATACAGAAGGGTGCTCCACAAAGGCAAGGAATCGAAACAGATTAATCCAAGACAAAAAAAAAAAAGCAACTACAGATACCCAAAATGGGGGAAAAAAGAATCAGTCCATCACCAAAAGGAAAGGAGGAATCCCCAGAAAGATCACTAAATGAAACAGAGGCAAAAAAACTATCAGAATTGGAATTCAAAAGAATGATGATAGAGAAGCTCAATGAGCTCAGCCAGGTCAAAGAAAACTATAAACAACTCCAGGGGAACTACAAAGAAATCCAGGGAAGCTACAAGGAATTTACTGAGAATTATATACCAGCATTAAAAAGGACATAGGAGCTATCAGTAAGAGCCAGGAGGAAACGAAAAACACAATTTCTGAATTGAAGAATACAGTAGAAGGAATCAACAGCAGGCTAGAGGAAGCAGAGGACCGGATAAGCGAGCTGGAGGACAGCCTAGAAAAATATTCCAAGACAGTTCAACAGAATAAAAAAAGGCTGAACTAGAATGAAGAGGTTTTAAGAGAGCTGCAGGGCAACATGAAACATAATATCTGTGTCATAGGGATACCAGAAGGAGAAGACAAACAAGGAATGGAAAACCTGCTCAAAATTTCCCTAACATGATTGGTGAAAACATTATTCAAGTTCAGGACGCACTTGAATAGTGGGTTCCAATGAAGATGAATCCAAACAGACCCCGTTCAACACATTATGTTAAATTGGCAAATTTCAAAGATAAAGAGAGAATCCTAAAAGCATCAAGAGAGAAAAGACAAATAACATATAAGGGGGCTCCAATAAGGCTATCAAATGATTATTCAACAGAAAAAATATAAGCTAAAAGGGAATGGCAAAAAATACTCCAAGTAATGGGAAACAAAGGCCTGCAACCAAGAACACTCTAACCAACAAGGCTCTCGTTCAAAATGGAAGAAATAAGGACTTTCCCAAACAAAAGAAGACTAAAAGAATACATCTCTACCAAACCAGCATTGCAAGACATGCTAAAGGGTTTACTTTAAAAAAAAAAAAAAAAAAAGGAAGGAACAGAGAGAGACAGAGAGGAACACAGGTACAAACTGGGAAAATGGTAATAAATGAGTATCAAACTATAATAACCTTAAATGTAAATGTATTAAATGTGCCAATCAAAAGACATACCTTAGCTGAATGGATAAGAAAACATGACCCACATATCTGCTGTCTTCAAGAGACCCATCTCAGAACAAAAGATTGACACAAGACTGAAAGTGAAGGGATGGAAAAATATATGTATCAAGCAAATGGACATGAAAAAAAGGCTGGAGTAGCAATACTTATTTCAGACAAAACAGATTTCACAATGAAGGCCATAAAAAAAGAAATAAACAAGGACATTTCATAATACTTAAGGAAACAACCCATCAAGAAGAACTAACTTTGGTAAATATATGCATCCAACATAGGAGCTCCCAAATATATAAAACCTTGGAGGACTTCAAGAGGATATAGATAGCAACACACTAATGGTAGGGAATTTTAATACCCCACTATCAACAATGGACAGAACTTCCAAACAAAAAGTCACCAAGGATCTTGTGGCATTGAACAACACTCAAGAGAAAATGGACTTAATTGATATATACAGAACCTTTCACCCCAAAGAAGCAAAATACACATTCTTTTCATAGACATATGGAACATTCTCTAAGATAGACCACATGGTAGGTCACAAGACAAGCCTCCACAAATAAAGGAAAATTGAAATCATACTAAGCATCTTCTCAGATCACAATGGCTTGAAACTAGAAACCAATCTCAAAGGGAAAAAACAAAAGCATTCTAACTCATGGAGACTAAATAACATGCTTTTAAGTAATGAATGGGTTAACAATGAGATCAAAGATGAAATCAAAAAGTTCCTGGAAACAAATGACAATGAATACACAATTGCCCAAAATGTACTGGACACAGCAAAGGCAGTCCTCAGGGGGAAATTCATAGCAATACAGGGCAACTTAAAAAGATCAGAAGAAGTGTATAAAACAGCGTAACCATAATGCTCCAAGAACTAGAGACACAACAACAAACAGAGCCCAGAGCAAGCAGAAGGAAGAAAATCATCAAGATCAGAGCAGAGTTAAATAACTTAGAGACTCAAATTATAATGAAAAGAATCTACAAGTCCAGGATCTGGTTTTTTGAAAAAATAAACAAAATTGACAAGCCTTTAACCAGAATCATCAAGAAAACGAGAGACAGGGTCCAAATAAACAGAATCAGAAATGACAGAGAAGAAATCACAACTGATACTTCAGAAATACAAAGGATTGTAAGAAATTACTACAAACAACTCTATGATAAGAAATATGACAACCTGGGTGAAATGAACACATTTCTGGAAAGGTATAATCTACCAAAACTGAATCCAGAAGCAGAAATCCTGAATAGACCAATAAAAACTAGTGAAACTGAGGAAGTAATCAAAAATCTCCAAAAGCACAAGAGTCCCAGACCCGATGGTTACACCAGTGAATTCTACAAAACATTTAGAGAAGAACTAACTCCTATCCTTCTCAACTTATTCTAAAATATCCAAAAGAGGGAAGATTACCAAACTCTTTCTATGAGGCCAGTATTATTCTAATCCCAAAACCAGGTCAAGACACAACTAAGAAGGAAAACTATATCTCTGATGAACATAGATGCTAAGATTCTCAACAAAATATTGGCCAACCGGATCCATCAATACATTAAAAAGATCATACACCATGATCAACTGGGCTTCCTCCCAGGGATGCAAGGGTGGTACAACATTCACAAATCAATAAATGTAATACGCCACATCGACAAAATGAAAGACAAAAGCCATATGATCATACCAATAGATGTTGAAAAAGCATCTGATAAAGTACACTCAGCAAAATAGGAATAGAGGGAGCATACCTCAACATCATAAAGGCCATACATGAGAAACCTGAAGCCAACATCATACTCAATGGGCAAAAACTAAAAGCTTTTCCCCTAAGATCAGGAACAAGACAAGCCTGTCTACTTTCTCCACTTCTGTTCAACATTGTCTTGGAAGTTCTAACCATAGCCATCACAGAAGAAAATGGAATCAAAGGTATCCAAATTGGAAACGAGGAAGTCAAACTGTCATTATTTGCAGATGATATGGTAGTGTACATACAAAACCTGATAGGCTCCACCAAAAACTTACTTGACCTAATAAGCAAATTTAGCTAAATAGCTGGGTATAAAGTCAATATCCAGAAATCAAAAGCATTTTTGGATACCAATAATGAAACATCAGAGATAGAAGTGAGAAAACAAATCCCATTTACCATAGCAACAAGAAAAATAAACTACTTAGGAAACAACGTAACCAAGGAGGTTAGAGACCTGTACTCAGAAAACCATAGAACACTGAGGAAAGAAATGAAGGAAGATACAAATAAATGGAAGCATATACCATGTTTATGGATGGGACGAATTAACATCATTAAAATGTCCATACTGCCCAAAGCAATCTATAGATTCAATGCAATCCCAATTAAAATACCAATGACAGACTTCACAGAAAGAGAAAAAATACTTCAAAAAGTTTTATGAAGCCACAATGCCCATAAATAGCCACAGCAATCTTGAGAAAGAAGAAGGTAAGAGGAATCACAATGCTGGATGTCAAAGTACACCACAAGGCTACTGTCATCAAAACAGTCTGGAACTGGCATAAGAACAGACATATAGATCAATGGAACAAAATAGAGAGCCCACAAATAAACCCAGGACTCTATGGTCAATTAATATTCAACAAAGGGGGAAGGAACATAAAATGGAGTAAAAACAGTCTCTTTAACAAATGGTGTTGGGAGGACAGGACAGTAACATGCAAAAAGATAAAACCAGATCACCAACTTACACCATACATCAGAATAAATTCAAGATCAATAAAGGACTTATGCACAAGTAGTGCCACCATAAAGGTCCTGAAAGAAAATACAGGCAGTAAAATTTTAGATATCCTATGCAGAAAACTGTTTACTGATACTTCACCAAGGGCAAAGGAAATAAAAGAACAAATCAATACATGGGACTATATCAAATTGAAAAGTTTCTGTTCAGTTAAAGAAAACACCAGCAAATTCAAAGGGAACCAACTGTATGGGAAAACATAATTGCCAATGATACCTCAGACAAGGGTTTGATCTCCAAAATATATAAAGAACTATCGTGACTCAACACTGGGGAGATAGACAGGCTAATTAAAAAATGGGCAAAGGACCTGAACAGACAACTCACTGAGGAAGGCATACAAAGGGCCCAAAGGCATATGAAAGAATGCTCAACATCACCAGAGAGAAGGCAATTAAAACCACAATAAGATACCACCTTACACCTGTCAGAATGGCCATCATCAACAAATCAACAAACAACAAGTGTTGGCAAGGATGTGGGGAAAGGGAACCCTGGTTCACTGTTGGAGGGAATGCAGGCTGGTGAGGCCACTATGGAAAACAGTATGGAGTTTCCTTAAAAAACTAAAAAACTAAAAATGAAACTGCCTTTTGATCCAGTAATTCCACTACTAGGACTATACCTGAAGAACCCTGAAACACCAATTCAGAAGAATCTATGTACCCCTATGTTCATAGCAGTGCTATTTACAATAGCCAAGTGCTGGAAACAGCCTAAGTGCCCATCAGTGGATGACTGGATCAAAAAACTTTGGAACATTTACATAATAGAATACTATACAGCAGAAAGAAAGAAGAAACTCCTAACCTTTCAACTACATGGATGGAACTGGAAAGTATTATGCTTAGTGAAATAAGCCAGTCAGTAAAAGACAAGTACCATATGATCTCACCCATTTCAAGATAATAATGAAGAAAACAAACAAATAAGCAAAACAGAACCAGACAAATGAATACAATGAATAGATCTCCAGTGGGCAGAGGGAAAGAAGGAGGTGGAAGGGGAGAGGAGGGGGCAAAAAAGGGGAGCAGTTTAGTCAAGGAACTAGTATGGAAGAACCGTGGACATGGACAAAAACTGGGATTGACTTTGTTGGGGAGTGGGTTGGTAAGGAAGGGGACAGAGGGAAGGAAAAAGAGAATGGATGTAATAAATTAATAAAATTAAGTTTTAAAAAACTATATACTATTTATAACATGCTGATAAATCAGAAATTTGATAAAGATATATTTATCAAAAATCCACTGTTGAAAACTGAGAAAATTCATTTGTAAAAGAAAATAAATTTTTACCATCTTGGGGTTCCAAGAATAATAATATAAATCATCTTTATTCTAATAAAAATAATCTCAAAACTATGAAAAATAATTTTTTAAGCAGCATAGAAACAGCTCTCAAACAACTGAAATACATAATATTCAGGAAAGAACATTTTAAATATATTGTTTTTGACTAAACTGTTTATGTATAAAACATTAAATATAATCAAATGGTTTGCTTGAATATTGTTTTTCCAATTAAACAAAAAATGTATCTGTCACTTTAGTTATAAATACAAAACTTAATATTTTACACCTAAATATTTTTAATATTTAAGTAATACAATAAATTTATAACAGAATTCATGACTATGCTGGCCCTAAAACATGGGGGCCTTTTTCCCCTCATTTCCCATGAAAACCTCCATTATGGAAGTCACAGTAGGCCTGACTCTCCCATTACCTCCCTAGCAAAGCCTTAAAAGACTCAAGTGGCTTTCTCATGGCTACTTGAACAACAAGAGGAATCCAGCAGAAATCATGAGAATGCCGAGAGATTGTTGGGAAAAGACTGACAGTGGTCTCCTTTTAACACTTGACTCCACGTTCAATTAAAAGGTATTCTTAGAAATATCAGCTGTGAGTAAATAAACTTTTGGGTAAGAAAGGCAGTGCTCTCCACCCTATCAGCCAGTTATCTAACGTGAATGAAACACTGGTTTATCTTGACTGAACTTAAGTTTTTTTTTTCCATGTATTTAATTGTTCCTTTAGTCTGAAATCATTTTCCCATCTTTCTGCCAAGTGCAGACACTAAGTAACAAGCAATGGTGCAAACATTGATGACTCAAAAGTGTGACTTTGTTTTAGAATGTTTACGTATGAATATGCCTCAATATTTAAGTGTTTTCTTTGATGTACCTATATCTGAAGACTTTAGCTCATAATTAATAAAAATTATATCATATGGCATTATAAAAATAAAAAAAAAGGCCAATCTTGTCCACTAGACAAAAGTTTACCAATTATACGGTATCAGAAAAAGTATGGGCATTATGGATTTTTTCCTTTCAATTTACTGAAACATTATTCACCCCAAAAATACATGGAACCTTATTAGGAGCTTCAAACCAACTATAAACACTGAAAAACCCTCCATCATTTTAGCACATGGAAAGAGACATAAAAACAGACAATTTCAAATTCTTAAATGTTAAAAGGAAAATATGGTGAGAGAAGAGACACCCTCCTTCAAACATAAGGATTAGGGACAGTCCCCTGATGGATGGTATGTGACTTCCTACATGAAAAATAAAAAGGAACTAAATCTATGACTTGGAAGAGATAGCAAGCCAGGCAGAGATAACAGGGAGCCAGGCAGAGATAACAGGGAGCCAAAGGCTTGTGTTAATTGAGTATGTATTTGTTGATTTGAAAGATCTAGTGTACACTCACACTATCACGATTGTGTAAGAGGGGAGCCAGATAGAAGAGCAAAGTCCTATGACTGCAAACAGGATGGCAGATAACATAGGGGAAGACAGTTGTCCTGTACAAAGTCAGAGGAGCTTCTCCAGGTATAATGGGCATGATGGGCGCAAACCCAGCTTGGTTTCTAAACTTGATGGTGGGAGCACAGGATGATGCTACTATAATAGTGCATCTAATTTCTCAATGGGGTATGAATTTGTCTCAAGAACATCAGTTAATGAATTACTTCAGAGAATTAGTCATGATCAAAAAAGGAAGGGACTAAACTTCCCAAAGGGTTTTAATTAATTCCAATAAATATTAATATTTCTATTTTATCTTATAATCTTGGAATTACAGTATTTGTAGAAAAAGAAAAAACTGCTCACTCTTCCAGTATTATGAAGTCAGATTAGCTAAAATTCAAAACATTTCAAAGTAGCAACACATGCTTATTGTAAAGGAATGTTAACACAGTACAGGAAATGGAACCCAAAAACCCACCCCAAAGCATCTCCATATATCATCAGGAGCTTGCTGTGGAAACTTCATTTATTTTCAGTAGTTTAATTTATCATTTGTCTAGCTATTAAAGCTGATCTACAATCTCCTTTTATCTATAAGAGCAGAAAATTTAAAAAAGGGGATAAAAACAGCTTTTAGAAACACAGACCCAATGAAAATACTATAGGGCCTATATGCTCCAGCCCCTCAACATAAAGCCATTAGATAAAATCTTTTCCCACTGAAAATTGCATTGTTTCAAGACCATTATAACCATGTTGAAGGCAACTGGAAAAAGCCTGTGTAGCACTAATACATTTTTTAAATGTATACCTACCTAGGACATACCATTCCAAAATTAAAAGTGGCTTCTAAGTGATTCTATTTCTATAGGCAGGCTTCAGGAAATCAGTCCTGAGAACATGCTCTAGTCTGGAAATGCTAATGCAATTTCTCAAAGTATATTTTAAAGAATAAGCAGTTCCACCACTCACTGAATGCAGAAATAAATTTCAAAACCAAATGGCATGCAGATGGGTGGGAATAAAGAGAGAGTATAAAGTATGTATTCTTTTCATCATCAGATTCAGTTGCTCAGCTCTCAACAAAAATCTTTAAGACCTCCTGCGATGAAAATATAAAAAGCACCTGAGGTATCTTTATCCACAGTACAAGTTCTATATGTCTAGTTCTAGCAGCTGTATTCTCAAGCAAGAAAATCATCAGCTACTAACAGATTCCCTGTGTAGGTTAATCCACACACTACCAAAGACTTCTCACTCAGTAGAATTTCTGACTCACTCCCCTGCTGTTTTCAGGCTTTTAGCTCCACAGGTCAAAGAAGCAATCATGTGGCTAGTCATCAAGGAGCAGAACTTCAGGCGACCTACCCTTTTACCCTGCATAAGTAGGTCCAAACTCCAAATGAGTGTACTGTGCCTCCCTCAGGCCTGTCATAGTAGAAAGGAACCCGGATGTTTTTAGCAAGCAGAGCGTTTTTCAAGAAACTCAGCTTTCTTAAATGACATCCTCAGGTTTGATCACATTAAAATCATTGTGCTTACCAAAACCAAAATGGATATAAGAAATGGACACAGACACAGAGATTAAACTAATGTTATTTCTGTGTCAGATTATGTTCTTCAGAAAAGAACCAGAAATAATTTTAAAAGATTAAATTTTATTCTAATTCTGATAAGATGCTATAGAAGCTAGAATCCAATTCTGAAAAGATAACAAGGGCATTAGAAATACAACAGGGATGAAAATGAACCAGTCCAGCATACCAAATGGTACTTTCAATAAGCAAGGGAAAAAATACTGGGTTGGCCAAGAAGTCTGATACGTTTTTTTCCCCATAAAATAAAAGACATATCTTTCATTTTCATCAATAACTTTATTGATTTGGATATTCTGAGTATTTTGGCTATCTCTCGCTATTGGCTTCTAGAGGGAAGAGGCCATGCTGATGAACATCTTCCGCATAAGACAGCCCCACAGCAAAGAATTATTTGGCCAAAATATCAATGGTACCAAGAAACTTCACAAAACTACTTTTGATACATGCTCAATTAGTCACAGCAACTTCTCCATATAATGCACAAATAATTTTTTGCATTTCAGTTGTGTTTTTACCTTTCTTGAAATGATAAAGCATGATACACCAAAAAATGATGTGTTTTCTTTCATCTTCAATATTAAAATGGCTGCACAAAAATTTACCAATTCTGATATTTTTTTTTAAAATGCATGCTGATAAGACAGCTGTCACAATGCAATCTAACAAAATTGTTTTGAATAAAGTTAAGACAGCTAAGCACTACTAAAGCCATCCAAAGGAAAAGATACAATGGATTATTTGGCCAACTCACCATTATTTAAGAAAAAAATTAGTTCCTCACGCCTATTCTTATCTAAGTAAAGAGGAAGGAAAGAAGCACGAAACAAGTGCCCACAACACTACACCAGAAATGAGAAACATGATCCACGGTTCCACTTGTGCTGTGTCACTTATTTTTACACAAAGCCAGTATCAGCCAAATGGGTATTATGTTCCCCCTTTGGTACACAATGAAAGTGAAGTTTGCAGTGTTTCCATAAACTGGATGAGCCACACAACCAGCGAACGAGGGCAGGTTTCCAATCCTTGCATACACAGCACAGACTCACCCATACTGTATATTTACTGTTGAATTTACATAAGGGTGAAATGCTTCTTGTTGCCCTCAGAAGAAAATGCCACCCAAAGTGGCCCTGCCAGTGGCTAGCAAGGCTGCCCTAGAAATTAGTGTGTTCTTCTCAGAAGAATGTCCACCAGGGTTCCTACCTTCTAGTCCTATTCTTCACTTCATGTTTCCAGTCCACAATTGCTTATGAAAAACAATGTGTCACATTCATATAGAATGCTTTAATCATGTTTTAAAACTCAAATAAATATAAAACATGTGGCAGCCATCATATTATCAAGGATCAATGCAGCCAAGTGACATGACAACTTACTTTTAAATTAAAGGTTGTTTCAATTTTATTTTTGGTGTTATTGTGAACATGACAGATATCAGACTTAAAGAAAATGTATGGTATTTTATAATTAAAACAGAACTTAATTCTAAAACAACCTTAATGTTTTTAGTTTTTACACTTGCTGTTGCTAAATTCTGCACAAGTTCTGCAAAAGTCTGCCAATTAGGAAATATTATTAATAAATCCCCTTCTTCTTAATAGAAAACTGCAGCATTTTAGAATTTAGAGTCAGGACAACTTTGATTACTTTTTAATCAGGTAACCCAAACAGTCATTCAGTTACCCGGTGTCTATGGGCTAAATAATTTAAAACAAACAAAATAGTTACTATCTGGCAGCACAAGAACTAATCTTATATCCCATTAATGATGGCCAATAGAACGGAAGCCCTGTTTGTTCCTACCTCAGATCTTCTACAGCTTCTGCATGGTTTAGTGGGATGACTCTGCAGTCATTTCACAGACCAGTTGGCAGCTGTTACATTCAGATTTCTGAGGAAGTCATTTTTAACTTTTTAATTAAGAAAGTATGATCATTTCATATTCTGGAAACTATGTCATCTGGATGGTCCCCAATGTCAAGAGAAATGAAAAATTTCTTTTTACTTATAAAAGTCTATTAAGCACTTAGGAAAGGAAGGCATCTTCTCCTACATAGGCAAATCAGAGGAAAAACCAACTGTGACAAGACATGCAAAAGCTGAACTCAGGCCACCCCACACCCTTCATTTCTTCACACAACAGAACACAGGCAGAACCTGGCACCACAATGACTGGCTGGCTGGCTTACTCATTTGCTATCAATTACCCAGGTAAAATTTGAGTAAGTTTAAAATGTTTCTTCACTACTATCTTTTCACTTGTGTCCACAATAGGCTCTATTTTTTTTTAATTTTATTGTTGTCACATTACATCCATCCCCTTTTTACTCCCCTCTGCTCCCTTTCCCACCCATCTACTCCCCCCCAAAGTCAATTCCACTTGTAGTCCATGTTCATGGCTCTTCCATATTAGTTTCTTGACTAAACTGCACCCCTTCTTTGCCTCTCCCTCTCCCCTCCCCCTTGCCCACTGAAGGTCTATTCACTGTATTCATGTATCTGGTTCTGTTTTGCTTGTTGTTTGTTTTGTTCATTATTGTCCTGTAATGGGTGAGATCATATGGTGTTTGTCTTTCACTGACTGGCTTATTTCACTAAGCATAGTACTCTAGTTCCATCCATGTTGTTGCAAAGGTTAGGAGTTCCTTCTTTCTGCTCCATAGTATTCCATTGGCTCTCCTTTTTAAAAACCTACTTTTGCCCCGGATCTTCAAAAATAAGGCCTTCATCAAATTATAATAATAAAAAAATACACTTTCATAGAAACATACCTTTCCCAAGATTTGTGAATATACTCATTGTGCATTATGTGAATAATTATAATACATAAACATTTTCTAAAGTTTAAAAAGTACCAGGAGGCCCTGGCTGGTAGCACAGTGGATAAGGCGCCAGCCTGCGAACCCAAAGGTCGCAGGTTCGATTCCCCAGCCAGGGCACATTACAAGGTTGCAAACCAGGTCTCCAGTCAGGTCTGTGGCTGGAGGCAGGTGAAATGCAACCATACATTGATGCCTCTCTCCCTCTCTGCCTCTCTCCCTTCCCCTCTTTCTAAAAATAATGAAATAAAATCTTTAAAAAAAAATAAAGTATCAGGAATACTTTTAGAACAGTTGTACCAATATTTTACTAAAATATTTTCAATTTATTAACATTCAGCTATTTACTAATCTTAACATAGGACTCAACTAATACCGGCTAATGTAAAAACAGATACCACCTCTATGTTAGTCAACTTCACTTCAGAAAAAAATTAATGAGCACATAAGGAATATTTTGTTCAGCATGAAGAGGATAAAGCAGAAGTATCATGGCTAAAGACAGTGACCAAAAGTGCATATAAAATAAGAAAAAGGGCACAGAAATGCTTCTAAAACTCCTGGGTTTGTGACTTTAAGACCTAATACTAAATGGAGGGATGAATGCACAAAGTACAAAGGTAAGGGTACAGTCCAATGTCACACTCGAATTGTGTCATTCCCCAAACATTTAAGGTAGTTTTCCTCCTTCAGTATAATCTGTGTATTAGATGAAAGTTTCTCCTTGATGGAAAGAACTGTAGAACATGTATTTTTCTCTAAAGATCAGCAAAGTCCCTTCCCTGTAACATAGCTTATGCTGGGGCTGAACATTCCCAGCACCACTTTGCTATTTCTGCTAACTGGCGTCAGGACTTTAAGTTCTTCCAATTATGTATTGTTAAAATTGCTGCCTCCTCTTTCATGGAATTTATTCATTGCACTAAACATTGGAGATGTAAGAACAAGTCAGCATATAATCTATTAACTACCAACATTAAATTATAGTCTACACACAGTCAGAGGAGCAACGATGGTCAAGTATTGTTAAACATCAGGAATAAGGGGTTTTTTGTTTTTGGTTTTTTATTTTTTGGTCTCTGAATCAAAATGTCAGATACATGAACAGTTTTTCAAGGCAATACAACAACAACTCATTTATTTTTCAAATCTTTAGTGCTTCTGAGATCTCTCAGAAAAATCAAGTGACACGGCTGACCTAAGGAAAGGATGATCTTTGAAAGATATAGTCCTCTGCCTTCTTACATGAAACTAACAGGTCTCAGTTACAAATCTCTGAGCAAGGTGAACTACTCACTGGAAAGTAAGACTACTATTTTGGGGAAAAATGTTGAGCTTGATTGCAAGCACTTTCCAGTACAATGTTCTAATAAAATACATCACCTGATTATAGAGGTGTTAAGTTATCAATACTAACAGAGTGAAACAAGATTCAATATTTCCTTATGTAAAACCAATCCCACAAAAAAAGAAGGACAATCAGCTTCCAGAGGAGCCTGACAACTCAGCATTCTATAGACTCTATTGTTCTTTTCATCCCTACTGTTTATTCCCACTGGCAAATCGAATGTGGTCATAATTGCCTTAAAAAAAAAAACAGAGGTAATGAGAGACAGCATTCTAGTAGGAAACAGAACAAAGCCAAAACCATTGGAAACATATAAACTCCAGGACTCTACTGACCTCCTTAGTCCAGATGACAGGGGGAAGACAGCAGTCAGTTCTACCCTGGTGATCCCAAATCATACAGGCAGAGGGCTGATTCTGTTTAACCACATAAAACATTCTTTTATCTCTGTGAAGCCATTTTCCTTATTATATTTTAATGGCAAAAACTAATGAGAAAATAAAAAGCTACAGAAGACACATCAGGCCCTTAAAAGTCAGATTACTCAGAGGGAAGAGGTGACAGAATAAGTCCATAATTAAATAGGAAGAAGTGGAAGAGATCGTCAGTGCAAGCAGCCTGACTTACTAGTTTGCTTCCACTCAAACACCTGTGCTTACTTTTAGTCAAAGTTTTAACACAGGTTTGATTAGTTTTTGCTGTTCTTACCCAGTTACACAGATTTCAATCTAGTTAATTATCTTACTTATGTGAATTTAGTGAGTGGATTATCGTTTTTAAAGTTAGGTCAAGAAAAAAGTAGTTGTAGGCTCAGGAATCAGCACTAATGTCATCTATATTAGACTACAGAGAGACTAAGGAAGTACTTACTTTTACAAAACTTGCTCATCATGGAATAAATACTTCAAATATATAACTTCAACAGAAACAAATCAAGACAGTCTTGAGGGAAAAAATGTGTGTGGCTTCTAGATGCACTTTCTTTTGCTTAAAAAGAAAGCACTGTATACCAGCTTTACAAAGAAAAATTAATTAAATTAATTAATTTAAAAAGAGATCTAAGATAAGTTATATTTTTAGAATATAATTTAATGTAATATTTTTAAAACTGAGCTGACAATTTTTTTCTCTTACTTATTGCAATAAAAATGGTCATATTTAGATATTTAGCTAGCTATACCTTTCTCCTTGCTCTGAAAGAGCCCGAATGCATTCAGTGATGAGCAGCTTTGTTTCAGGACAGGGACACCCTTGCTCCAGAAGTTCAACCTCAACAGGCCTACATCATCAAAACTGGCACTCTTACTTCCCCATGATTTAGACTGGGGGCAGGCAAGTAATCCACATCAAAACAGAAAGAGCATCTGTTGAGGGTTTGCTTTCAGAGTGCAACAAAGAAGCAAGGGCAGTACTCCTCTTCCTCCCGCAAGCATGGGTATGGGCTGGGCTGGGGCAAGAAATGACTGGCTCCAGAGCTCAGACAATCTGGATTGCTGGATTCCCCTGAGGCCTTCCCTTCCTCCAAGGTTCTTATTAATGAGTGATGAATGTTTCCTCATGCAATCTAGATTTTCTGTTATCAGCAGGCCACTTTAACCAGGAATGATTCTAGGTCCTTGGCAGGTATTACATCACTTGATACAGCAACTATATGAGGCAGACTATGACTATCCCATTTGCTAAATGAAAAAATTGAGGTATGGACAAGATTACCAATGTGCCCACATCTCATATCAATCTCGTATATGGTAAATAGCCAGTAATCAGCTGGTCTGACTCCAGGCCCATGCTAAACTACCTAAATCTTTTTCTTATTATTTTTTTATTTTTAAAGATTTTATTTATTATTTTCAGAGAGAGGGAAAGAGAGAGAGACAGAGAGGGAGAGAAACAAGAGAATGAGAGAAACATCAGTGTATGGTTGCCTTTCACCTGCCTCCAGCTAAGGACCTGGCTGAGACCTGGCTTGCAACCTGGTTATGTGCCCTGGCTGGGGAATTGAACCAGCAACCTTTGGGTTCGCAGGACGGTTAAACTACCTAAATCTTAAAAACACTTTATTAAAGGGATGATGAAATAGTAACACCAATTAGTTTAAAATATGTATTGAGAAAAACTATGTTTTTTCTAAAAAGAACTTCCATGGTTTGTTCATTATTTTAAATTATTTCAGTTACACAGTATTTTTGTATGGTAACACTTACTATACAATAAAAATTAGTATATTTACCTTACCATCAATAGTTTCAAAGGTAAACTGCCCTTTATTATAAGTTTTATATTAGAACACCCCACATACACAAGTTATTTTAGAAGATTTATGCCATAAAACACAGACTTAGATTAAGTAAAACACAATAGAATTTCTTTCCACTGATATCATTAATCTAAATTGAAAAACAGCTATTCCGTATCTAGGCAACATAATTTTTAAAATTACTGAAACAGATAAACAACAAAACATTCTCTCACTGAGAACTCACCTAGTCTTCCACCTATATGAACATTTTAAGAAAATAACTAAAGCCCTGGCTGTTGGCACAGTGGATAAGGTGCCAGCCTGCGAACCCAAAGGTCACTGGTTCGATTCCCAGCCAGGGCACGTAACCAGGTTGCAAACCAGGTCTCCAGCCAGATCCTTAGCTGGAGGCAAGTAAAAGGCAACCACACATTGATGTCTCTCTCCCTCTCTGCCTCTCTCTTTTTCCCTCTCTCTAAAAATAATAAATAAAATCTTCAAAAAACAAACCAACATAAAAAACTAAGTGATGAAATAACCAAATAACAGAATTTTTAACATCAAAAGTATTAAAACTATAAAGAAAACACTTGAGTGACAATAAATAATTAAGACTTTAAAAAACAACATTGGAAGAATTTTATTTTATTTTATTTATTTAGTTTTTAGCACAGTGAAATCGTCATATTCTTCCATCCCCAAATACCCTCCACAAACTCCTTCCACCTGGTCTTACTTAAGTCACTCTCGACCTCAAAGGGTACCTTCCCCCAAGAATTTTATTTTTATACAACAAAATTTACCAGATAAATTCTCAGTCTTCATATGAAGAGAACACTTAGCAAACAATCCTTCTTTCCACAACAGGAAGCCATTATTCATACTGAGTGGCAGCAATTCCAACTTCTGTGCTGTGTGAACTAAGCAATTCTAAAAACTTATAAACCTAAAAGAGGTCCATGTATGAAGGGATAAGTCCTCAAACCTGACAAATCATCTAAATTCTGAAACAACATTGTGGCATGTATTTCTCTCACAAAGTGAAGTCAACTATAAGAAAATTTTAATTAATTTGCCTTTTCATATCCTTTGACTTACTGCCTATGAATGAAGAGAACCCATCAGTAGTCTGGAAAGCCTACCCATAATTGCATTATTCACTCCAAGCAGCTGTCTCAAGCACATAATAAGCCTTGATGTTGTGATGTTTCAAAACATACAGCAAATATTTATAAGTACTTATGAGGAATGTGTACTCAAAATACTCTACATTAATGTTAGAGAAACTCTGACATGGAGCCTGTTACTTAACTAAAGTGTGTTAGAATAATTTACTTTCAATCATCATTGTAATGGAAGGAAACATTCTGGTAAGTGAGTTAGGAACTTACATCACAGACGCTTGTAAAAGAATTTGTTTATGTTACCTGTTCTTGCTTCTCCAGCCACTTGTCCACCATCGGGTGACTAGCACTCAGAGATGAGCGAGCATTGTCTCTCTGAAACTGGTTAGACCAGTTACTAGTATCCCGTGGGAGGCTTCTGTAGTTTTCATCTTTCTATTTAAAAAGAAACAAAAAGTTTTCTTGTAAAAAAAAAAAAAAAAAAAAACCAGACCCTATAAATTAATGATGCACCGGGTTTGTCGAAAGTAGCAGAAAAAATGATTCCACTATTTTGAATATTTTTTACAAGCCTACACAAAATAGCTGATTGAGAACATTTCATCTACATTAGGATAAGGGAGTCTACTGACTACAGCAATGAAGGCAGCACACATATGTGTGTGCATGTGTGCACACAAGAGATAAAACAAGATACTCTCCACTCCCTCCCAAACCAGTCTCCCCAAGCCAAGTACATGCAAACATCTTTCCACACAAAACGTTTACTGGTGTTTTCTCTTCTTATTTTCAATCTTAAAATAATATTGTGAGGTATTTTCTATAGATTAGTAAAAATGTATACAATAAGGAAGACTACTGAATTTGGCTCCCTATTTTAGATCTTTGTAGTTTTATGACTTTGGATAAGAGACTTACGACCCTCTGAGCTGTTCTGTTACCTACTTCACAAGCTATTCATAAGTAATAATCCAAATACCAAGTTAAGAAAAAAAAATTAGTGTATCTCAATACATGGTACATAACAGACACCTGACTGCTCACCCAAACATGCTTATGATGAGTGGTATCTTTACATAAAAACCTAGTTAATAAATATTTATTTAAAACACCCCAGAGTTACCATATGCTATTGGATGTTTCTTCTAAATAATAGCTTAAACAACTACCAGGCTGTAAAACAATTTCAATGCTCTAAAAAGAAATGAAAAGGCTAGGATAAAGTAGAGAATCCAAACATTTCAATAGCTGAATCTCAATAAATATCTCCTATAAGAACAAATTAAAAAATGTTTACCTGACATTAACCCACTTACATTAATGCCCACTTCAAGAGATGTAGCAAAATACTTTTAATAACTCTGTTAAGGGTAAGCTGTCTATACTCTTATATACACAATTGATTTTTAAAAAGATTTTATTTATTATTTTTAGAGAAAGGGGATGGGTGGGAAGCAGAGAGGGAGAGAAACGTCAATGTATAGTTGGCCTTTCATCTACCTCCAGCGACGGACTTAGCTAGAGACCTGGCTTGCAACCTGGTTACGTGCCCTGGCTGGAAATCCAACCAGCGACCTTAGGGTTCACAGGCCTACCCACTGAACCACCAGCCAGAGCTCATGATTGATTCTCATTCTTCATTTATTAAACCATGAGAAGTGTATACAAACATAGAAACAAAAAAGTGTACTATAATAGGCTTGCAATAGATCAGAATAGTGTTTTCTTTCCATTCATGAATTCCTTCAGAAAGTAAAACTTAAAAATGAATTGACAGTCCTGGATCAATGCCAATACTATAACATATGGAAAAATTTTAATCTATACATATTTGGCAGTATGAACATTAGCATGAAATTTTTTAACATTTTTAAATAACCTGCAGAAAACGAACTTTGAAAACTCAATAGTAGCATTAAATATTAGTGGCAAGTACTTTTTACTAGAAAACAGTACATTTCTGGTCAGTGCAGCTCAAGAAACTGTGAGGGGGCATAACCACAAGTGCAGTGACATGCTGGTAAGATTCGGTGCTGCTCCAGGCCCAAGACTAGGGACTACCTATAGGGATATGAAGATAACTAAAATAAATAGAGGATGCAGACAAAATCTAAAGAAAAGAATGAAAAAGAAAACTCTGAAGCTCACGTATTCCCAAATAATAAGAGCCCCTCCGTAAAACTTGAGCATGGTAACTTTAGAACAAACCAAACTGTTTCATGTGATGGTCCATAAACGTATTGAAGAAATTCAAGTAAGTCATAAACGGAAGATAAACTTACTAATGACAGAACCTTACACATCCAAGAACAAAAGAGGGATTAGACACGTGGAGAAACACAAGTAGAATTTTTATGTCAGAGATCTTGGGACTACCTACCATTGGCTGGAAGCCTGGCTATTCTATACCTTTTCCTCCTCTAAGGTAATTATCACACCAATCCTTTAATTGTAAAATGAATAATTAAAACACAATTCATTAAAAATACATTCTGACTTTCAGTAGAAACTGTGTTTCAGAGAAGCCAACAGTGTCAGTAGAGGAGGAGAAGCTTGTCTTTCAGAAAAATACCAAGTAGTAAAAGTAGAATAATAAATAAAATTACAAAAATCATCATTTTCAGCTCCTATTGAAATAGTTCATTTCAACAAAGGTAATCAATATATGTTGAAATGGTTAAATTAAAAGTTAATACTGAATTGGATGTTTCCATAGTGACAAAATAACACTTGCAAAGGGAAGAATATATCTTTAAAATGAAGAGACCAGATGTCACAAACTCCTTTCCTCGGTGTCAAGAATCCAGTATACTACCGGTGCTCCATTCAATTCCTTTTGAATCTGTCATTACTCCTCTTCCCATAAATGGCTCATATTTTGATTCTGCTTACTAGTATCTCCCCGTACAAGCTCAAAAAGTGTACAATTTCCAAGCCTCTTCTCAAAAACCTTCTTGGCACAAGTCTCAAACACTAAACATTTTCCTGAATTTATGATGTAAATTTCCAACAGGATGACCCAAAGATACATGAAAATCAATAGATTCAAAATGAAACTTATCTATCAATTCCGGCACCCTTATAAAAAATACTCATAACCCCCTCCACTAATTTCTGCCTCTCTAATTCCACAGTTGCTAGGTCTTGGTAATGGCTGTTCTTTGATGAGATTTTCACACTTTGACCTTGGCCATCACACATTCAGGATCAACTAGTCTTCTTCTGAAATTGTAACAGTCTTCTACCTGGACAACAGCTCAGTCTTACCCTCTCCGGCAATGTTCTATGCCTCTTCCCGCAGAGGACTTTTCCAGTCTGTGTTAGGGCACATCACACCTGGGACAAGCACTGTAGGTGACCAGAAAAACCTGCAGACAACTGTGCCTCTTCACCTTCACTCTACATCTTTTTGAGCCTAGAAAACTCCAAGAACATTTGTTCTGTAAAAATGCTCACCACTTTGCAACTCCCATTTCAAAAGTTACTTTCTCAAAAAAGCATTCCTTAATTATCAATAGAACTAATCATGTCATGCTTTTTGTTACCACACTATATTCTAATTAGAACTGTAATAATTACAGTTCTAACTTATAATTTAGTTAATATGTAAAATTATTATTTCCACTATGACAGTGAAACCCAGGCAGAGCATCAGCGTTCACCTTTCCACTCAAGCACGTAACTCAGTGGCCTACAAGAGCGCAGATGGCTTTTCTTGAATATGACGTTTCCTATTTTCACATGGTTTTGGAATATTAACATTTTAAAAGAACACTTCTATACGTAGTTTAAGAAATGATAAGGGAATGCCTTAAAAGGCATAAAGATAAACTTCACTTGAGAACGTAGTAACAGAATTTTCAGATTTACACACTAACAGATGTACATATCATTAGCATGCGCCTATTTCAATTGAATGCCTGAAGAAAATGTGATTATTTCCAATCCCATCTAAAAAGCAGTGTGGAACAGCTTCAGTTACATCAATTATGATACGTAATTCATGCAGCAGGCCACCACAGGATAATCATAGAAATGCAAGGGCTGCAGATCAAAAAGTCTGTCCTTTTGAACTCCACCTAAAAAACCCTTAACGTTTTATATTCTTAGAATCAATTCTGAGAATTGATAAGAAAAACAAAATTGACATGAACTCTCATAACAAAAATGTTTTTGATAATTCAACTTTGTTATAGTAAAGACAAAGACAATAATGAACTCATATATTAACTTTTTGTGAGGTGTGAAAAGTAAATTGCAATAATCTTCATTTTCAGGTAAGTGAAGAATTTCTCAAATATAAAACTAATGACTATGCAACATATGTGTTATTTTGTTGAAAACATGATGCAGGTACTACTAGCGTTGCAGCCATGATCTTACTGACAATTCTGTCTTAAATGTGGACTAAGTACATACAGAGAATACCGTCCTGTAAAGCTGTTTCTGTATGTACAGTATGAGTGTATCACTCAACATCAGAACTTTCAATACATTTTGTACTTTACAATATATGGTTGGATATAAACTGTTTCCAACTAAAATGTATACAATTTGTTTTATTTTCATTCTGGAAACATTTACTTTAGTGTAAATGATTTTCAAAAAAGATTTTATTTATTATTTTTCAGAGAGAGGGCAAGGGAGAGAGGCACAGACGGAGAAAAATATCAATGTATAGTTGTCTTTCACCTACCTCCAACTGTGGACCTGGCTGGAGACCTGGCTTGCAACTTGGTTATGTTGCCCTAACTAGGAATCGAACCAGCGAACTTTGGGTTCGCAGGCTGATGCCTTATCTACTGTGCCACCAGCCAGGGCTAATTTTTTTTTTTTTTTTTTTAATGGAAGTTTTCGTTATGTCCATGTAAGACTATCTACATCCTTTATGAATCAAACTAGAATCAACTATTTTAAAATGTAAAAATTTTTAGGTACATGTATTTGCAAAACCTAATTTCATAACTAAAAAGGATGGAAAACCAAACCAACAAATTTTTTTCCATTAGTATTTGTGAAATAAGGGAGAGCTATATTTCTAATAAATAGTAGAATGTGATTTTAAATGTTTCATTCTGTGAAAAAATTAATGCCTCCAATTTCTATATTGGTAAACTTCAAAGTAAAACAAATCTTTCCTTCAGACTTATAAAAGTTTACCAGTAGTACCAATATACAAAATTCTAAAATTACTAAACTTGTTAATGACAAGAAATAATTTACTATAATAAAGCCAATAATTTATCTAAAAGATATATAAGAGGATCGGGAAGATGGCGACAGAGTAGAGGGCAGTGCTGATGGTATCCTCGAGTACCAAAGCAGCTATAGGACAAGATAGGGAGCATGAGACGTCTTCAGGACCCTAGGAATTGGAACGGGCAGCATCTGGACACAGGGGAGCACAGCCCAGAGGCAGAGGAGGCCAGCAGGACAGTAGGTGAGGCGTTCCCGACCCACCGGCTGGCGGGCCGAGGTCGGCTCTGGGCAGTGGCGGCCCAGGGGGGCGAGTTTGACTGGGGCCAGCTCCGGGCTCCCTGGTGACTGGAAGCCTCAACAGTGAAGTATGGGGGGCGAGGGCATACAACATAGTGAACGGGGAATTGAACTCTTGCAGGGGAGGGACAGTGTGAGAGACTCACTCCAGCAACAGGGAGAGGAGGCTCCACGCGTGGCTAGAGGACGAGGAAAAGACTCCTGCGGGAAGCCGGAGTGGAGGAGCAGGAAGTGCACCAGTAGGGCAGCAAGTGGGCCGAAAACGGTGCTGCTGGGCCATCGGGAAAAGAGCACCTAGAAGCCCCTGTGATGGGGGAGGCCCAGCCCTACACAATCACACAGGCCCCCAGGCTCCACAGAAACTCTAAACGGCGAGCTGGAGCGCCAGTGAGCCAGGAACTAGTATCTGGGGCAACTGACCCACCATTGCCAGAGACAAAGTCGGCTCCACGCACACCTGGGAGGGGCTTATCACACAGGCCCTATAAACGGCTCCGCAGAGAGCTGGTTGGCTTGGAGGAGTGGTGCCCGCCCCAGAAGGGCGGGACAGTGTGGGCGGACCACAGACAGTGTTGACAGACAGGGGCAGACTCCACCCGGAACTGCGGGGGCGGGGCCAGTCAGAACAGGGACCAGCAAAGTTGCAGGCTGCCCTGCAGGGGTGCTAGGTGCTCATCACAGGCAGGAACCTCCTCCAGGAGTGGGAGGGAGCACCCTGCGGGCTCCACAACACCGGCAGCCCTAAAACCCAGCCAGACTGCGGAAGACCCAGCCTACGTGTGGGCAGTCAGTCAGAATCAGCCCTCACTGTGACAATCAGAGGCTCTGCCACGTGCCAAGACGGGCTACAATATAGACTACAGACTGTAAAGTCCTGACCAAGAAAAAAAGGCAGCATCAGGAAAGGGACTGCTGCCAATCTCAAGCACCTGAATTATACCGAGAGCAATATGAACTATTAAACCCCAACGTATCCTTTGCAAAAGGTACTTCTCACATATTCTTAATCCCCCCCATACCTCAATCCACCTAAATACCCAAGACCCTCCCCTACTCTCGAATTAAAGTCTATTCACTCTGTGGCTATAACGCATTCCCAGTCCTCAATCTAAGTATTCCTCCCTTCCCCAGCCTTTCTAAACCCTTTCTTTATTCTTTTCTTCTTTCCTCATTCTTTTTTTTTTTTTTTCTTTTTGATTTTTCTTTTCCTTTTCTTCCTGGTAAAGCCCACAGGTTCTGGCTCCACCTGGACCAATCAGAAATCATAAAGGGGGAACACACAGCTAAAACCTTTCTTTATTAATATTGATTTCTCTTTGTCTTGTGACTTTCTCCCCCACTCTTTTTTTTTTCTTATTTTCTTTCTTTCTCCTTTCTTTTTCTCCCTGATAAAACCCACCGGTCCTGGCTCCCCCTGGACCAAACAGAGACCATAAAGGGTAAACAGACACTAAAACCTTTTCTTTATTAATACTGATTTCTCTTTCTCTTGAAAGAAAAGACTTTCTCCCTTTTTTTTTTTCTTTTTTTTTTCCTCTGCTATAGCCCTCAGGTCCAGGCTCCATCTGGACCAGTCAGGGATTATAAAGGGTGAACAGCCATCTACACCCTTTCTTCTTATTATTATCATTTTTATTTCTTTTTTCCTTTTGATTTTTTTGTGTGTGTGGTTTGGTTTGGTCTGGTTTGGGTTTTTGTTTTCGTTTTTTTTTTACTTGTTTTTGTGTTTGTTTTTATTTCTGCTAAAAGCCCACAGGCCCAGAATACAACCAGACAGCCCAAATAAAGACACCAAAAACAGCAAGTGGAGAAAATCAGGGAGACGGCAACACTGAACTCCACAAATCTACTATCACAGAAGGGTGCTCAACTAAGGCAAGGAAGCAAAGCAGGTTAACCCAAGGAAAGAACAAAAATAAATAAATAAATAAAGAGCAAGCAAGAACAGACACACAATATGGGGAAAAAAGAATCAGTCCATCACAAAAAGGAGAGGAAGAATCCCCAGAAAGAATACAAAATGAAACAGAGGCACCTGGAATATCAGATAAGGAATTCAAAAGAATGATGATAGAGAAGCTCAGTGAGCTCAGCCACATCAAAAAAACTGTAAACAACTCCAGGAGAACTACAAACAACTCCAGGGAAATTACAAAGAACTCCAGGGAAATTACAAAGAACTTCAGGGAAGTTACAAGGAACTTACTGAGAACTACAACAGCATGAAAAAGGACATGGAAACTATCAATAAGTGCCAGGAGGAAATGAAGAATACAATTTCTGAATTGAAGAATACAGTAGAAGGAATCAACAGTAGGCTAGAGGAAGCAGAGGACTAGATCAGCTAGTTGGAGGATAATGTAGACAAATACTCCAAGACACAACAAGAGAATCAAAAAACGCTGAACAAGACTGAAGAGGGGTTAAGAGAGCTGCAGGACAACATGAAACGTAACAACATCCGTATCATAGGGAAACCAGAAGGAGAAGAGAAACAAGGAATGGAAAACCTGTTCAAAAAAGTCATGATAGAAAATTTCCCTAACATGATGAATGAAAACATTAATCAAGTTCAGGAAGCACAGAGGGTCCCAATGAGGATCAACCCAAACAGACCAACACCAAGGCACATTATTATTAAAATGGAAAATTTCAAAGACAAAGAGAGAATCCCAAAAACATCAAGAAAGAAAAGACAAATAACATACAAAGGGGCTCCAATAAGGTTATCAAATGATTATTCAACAGAAACAATTCAAGCCAGAAGGGAATGGCAAAAAGTAATTCAAGTCATGGTAAACAAAGGCCTGCAACCAAGAATACTCTACCCAGCAAGGCTCTCATTCAAGATACAAGGACAAATAAGGAGCTTCCCAGACAAAAAAAAAACACTGAAAGAATACATTTCTACCAAACCAGCATTGCAAGAAATGCTAAAGGGTCTGCTCTAAAAATAAGTAAACAAATAAAATGAAGAAACAGAGAAAGCCAAAGAGGAATACAGACACGAAGGGAGAAAATGGCAATGAATAAGTATCAACCAATAATAACCTTAAATGTAAATGGATTAAATGCACCAACCAAAAGACATAGGGTAGCCCTATGGATAAGACAACATGACCCACATATATGCTGTCTTCAAGAGACCCACCTCAGAACTAAAGATTGACACAGATTGAGAGTGAAGGGATGGAAAAATATATATCAAGCAAATGGACATGAAAAAAAAGCTGGAGTAGCAATACTAATTTTAGATAAAATAGATTTTACAATGAAGGACATAAAAAGGGACAAAGATGGACATTTCATAATACTTAAGGGAACAATCCATCAAGAAGAAATAACTCTGATAAACATATACATACCCAACATAGGAGCTCCCAAATATATAAGGAAATTCTTGGAAGACATTAAGAAAGACATAGACAGCAACACACTAATAGTAGGGGATTTTGATACCCCACTATCAATAATGGACAGACCTTCCAAACAAAAACTCCCCAGGGATGTTGCGGCATTGAACAACACTCTAGAGGAAATGGACCTAACTGATGTATACAGAGTCTTTTACCCCAAAGAAGCAAAATACATATTCTTTTCAAATGCAAATGGATCATTCTCAAAGATAGACCACATGGTATGTCACACAAGACAAGCCTCCACAAATACAGGAAAATTGAAATTATACAAAATATCTTCTCAGATCACAATGGCTTGAAACTAGAAACCAAATTCAAGGGAAAAAAACAAAAATTCTCTAACTCACGGAGACGGAATAACATGCTTTTAAGGAATGAAGGGGTCCACAATGAGATCAAAGATGAAATCAAAAAGTTCCTGGAAACAAATGACAATGAACACACAACAGCCCAAAACCTATGGGATACAGCAAAGGCTGTTTTCAGGGGGAAATTTATAGTAGTACAGGCAGGCCTTCCAGAAAAGGTTACAAGAAGTTTATAAAAACGACCTAACCACAAAGCTGCAAGAAATAGAGGAGCAACAACAAACAAAGCCCAGAGCAAGTAGAAGGAAGGAAATCATCAAGATCAGAGCAGAACTAAGTAACTCAGAGATTCAAACTACAATTCGAAGAATGGACAGGACCAGGAGCTGGTTCTTTGAAAAAATAAACAAAATAGATAAGCCCTTACCCAGATTCATCAAGAAAAAGAGAGAGAGGACCCAAATAAACAGAATCAGAACTGACAGAGGGGAAATCACAACTGATACCTCAGAAATACAAAAGATTGTAAGAAATTACTACAAACAACTCTATGACAAAAAATATGACAACCTGGATGAAATGGACACATTTCTGGAAAGGTATAATCTACCAAAACTAAACCCAGAAGAAGCAGAACGCCTGAATAGGCCAGTAACAACTAGTGAAATTAAAGAAGTCATCCAAAATCTCCCAAAGCATAAAAGCCCTGGACCAGATGGCTACACAGGTGAATTTTACCAAACATTTAAAGAAGAACTAACTCCTATCCTCCTCAAACTATACCAAAAAATTCAGGAAGAGGGAAGCTTCACTCCCAAACTCTTTCTATGAGGCCAATATTATTCTAATCCCAAAACCAGGGCAAGATCCAACAAAGAAAGAAAGCTACAGGCCAATATCTCTAATGAACATAGATGCTAAAATTCTCAACAAAATATTGGCCAATCGGATTCAGCAGTATATTACAAAGATCATACACCATGATCAAGTGGGCTTCATCCTAGGGATGCAAGGATGGTAGAACATTCGTCAATCAATCAATGTAATACACCACATCAACAAATTGAAAGATAAAAACGATATGATCATATCGATAGATGCTGAAAAAGCATATGATAAAGTACAACAACAATTTATGATAAAAATCCTCAGCAAAATGGGAATAGGGGGAACATACCTCAATATCATAAATGCCAGCTATGAGAAACCTGAATCCAACATCATACTTAATGGACAAAAACTGAAAGCTTTCCCCCCCTAAGATCAGGAACAAGACAAGCCTGTCCACTTTCTCCACTTCTATTCAACATTGTCTTGGAAGTTCTAGCTATAGCCATCAGAGAAGAAAGGAATCAAAGGTATCCAAATTGGAAAGGAGGAAGTCAAACTGTCATTATTTGCAGATGATATGATAGTGTAAATACAAAACACGATTGGCTCCACCAAAAATTTACTCAACCTAATAAGCAAATTTAGCAAAATAGCTGAGTATAAAGTCAATATCCAGAAATCAAAAGCATTTTTGGATACCAATAATGAAACATCAGAGATAGAAGCTAGACAACAAATCCCATTTACCATAACAACAATAAAAATAAAGTACTTAGGAATCAACTTAACCAAGTAGGTAAAAGATCTGTACTCAGACCTTTTAATACAGAACTACAGAACACTGAAAAAAAAATTAAGGAAGATACAAATAAATGGAAGCATATACCATATTCATGGATGGGGAAAATTAACATAATTAAAATGTCCATACTACCCAAAGCAATCTATTCAATGCAATCCCAATTAAAATACCAATGACAGACTTCACAGAAATAGAAAAAATACTTCAAAAATTCATATGGAGCCAAAAACGCCCACGAACAGTCACCATAACCTTGAGAAAGAAAAACAAGGTAGGAGGAATCACAATCCCGGACTTCAAACAATACTACAAGGCTACTGTCATCAAAACAGCATGGTACTGGCATAAGAATAGACATATAGATCAATGGAACAGAATAGAGAGCCCAGAAATTAACCCAGGACTCTATGGTCAACTCATATTTGACAAAGGAGGAAGGAACATCCAATGGAGTCAAAACAGTC
>PVIW01010437.1:0-44194 GCA_004026585.1 Noctilio leporinus
CATGGTGTATGATCTTTGTAATATACTGCTGAATCCGATTGGCCAATATTTTGTTGAGAATTTTAGCATCTATGTTCATTGGAGATATTGGCCTGTAGCTTTCTTTCTTAGTTGTGTCTTGCCCTGGTTTTGGGATTAGAATAATATTGGCCTCATAGAACGAGTTTGGGAGTCTTCCCTCTTCCTGAATTTTTTGGTATAGTTTGAGGAGGATAGGAGTTAGCTCTTCTTTAAATGTTTGGTAAAATTCACCTGTGTAGCCATCTGGTCCAGGGCTTTTGTGCTTTGGGAGATTTTGGATGACTTCTTGAATTTCACTAGTTGTTATTGGCCTATTCAGGCTTTCTGTTTCTTCTGGGTTCAGTTTTGGTAGATTATACCTCCATGTGGATTTTGATTACTCCCCTTAACACTTTTATAGAGTGTATATGAAGCAACTTTATCCAAGCCATTTAAAACACACTGGGTTTGTTGTTGTTGTTGTTGTTATTTTAATAAAGTGTCAGATTCAGAGTTGTAATGTGAAGCAATTGCTCTGTTTAGGGCAATGAAGATGTATAACACTGCTCTGACCCATAAAGGACAATGTTCTTATCTACTAATTCCATCATCTATAATTTCTGGGCCTATCAACTAATTTTTCTCTGGGTATGGGTCACATTTTTTTGTCATTGAATTTTTCCTGTCATTGAATTTTTATTGAATGTTGAACATAAATTTCACATTATGCTATTCCAGTAAATTGTGTTTAATTTTGTTCTGTCAAGAAGTTATTTGCAGATTAGCTTCGTATTTTCCAGGCTTCCTTTGAAGGTCTTCTTAGGACATGTCTAATGCAGCCTTACTGCAGGTCAAGTTTATCCCCACTGTAAAGGTTTGACCTATCTGGTGCCTCTACTAAAGTCCTCATATATTAAGCAAGGTATTGTCATTATGGCTGGTGGGAATCTGGTTTCATCTTAATCTGGTATGAGTTTTGGAAACTATTTGGCTTACAGTTTCCCAGCAATTGTTCTTCCTCAGTTCTTTGCCCAGCCTCAGAGTTTCATCCTTTACATGTATAGATTGATAGTCAACATCTCAAAAGGGACTCTGTGCAGACTTATGAATCTGTTTCTCTGCAAAACTCCTTTCTCTCTATTATTAATGATCCCTGTTTCCTCAACTCAGCAAGACTGCTAGGCTCTATGTGGGTTCCCCCTTCTCAAGCCACTGCCAAGAAATTACTTTGAGGAGTAAAGTTAGGGCAATAGTAGGGTTTATCTTTTAATTGATTATTGTATTTTTATTGTATTTTTCCATTACCACTTATCCCCCTTATCCATTACCCCTGGATATCATAGTACCTCTTATCCAATGTCTGAAAACAATTGTTTCATTTTTTGGTCAAATCGTGTAAGTTTTTTACTTTATAAGGAGTGAGAAGGAGTATAGATCTGTAGTAGCTAGTCTTTAAGGACTATAGTCATACATTCAAACACCCTTACCATGGGTTATATCTACCAGCATAATCCATACTCTACATTTTCACTAAGAACAAGTAGATCTGCATTTAAGTTCTCTAACCAGGTACTACCAGAACCTTAGCTTGGAGTGAATTTGGCAACGTTTATCTTCAGTCAACTTCATTGCACTTCTGAATCCTTTTTATCCTTGGAATTCTGCAGTCTTTATCCTTTCTTTCTATCAAAACCTTCCTCTTAGAAAGTCTAACATATTTTGATAGTGATCAAACCTTAACGGAAGGAAATGAAGCTCCAGTGCAGATATATTTCAACAGATGGTAGAGAAGTTAAGGCAGGCAGGAAAGCCATCTGGTTGCTTCCACATACTTTCCTAGCTGTAGGCCCAGAAATAGTCTTGATTTCAAGCAAATCAATTCCTTCTTTTTTCAAATAAAAACACACCTTTGTTTAAATTGAGATCTGCTTCAGCTAAGGGCTCAACAAGAGATCAATTACTTGAAATGTACAATTCATGAATTGCACAAATCCTGTGAGCCACTTTCACCCAGAGGGTGTACCATCCAAGTTGCTAGATGCCAAAATTAACTGGAGTGTGGGTGCGTGCATGTGCGTGTGTGTGTTGGAAGAACTTCCACTGGCTAATGTTCTGTCCTTGCCAGAACATTTCAGAAGCAGCTCTGCAAATACTATTCCAGTGTCCAGATGTAGAACCATTAAGGACACTTGCACAATTCAACATTGTGTTATCTGAATAAACCACCCCTCAGAATGGCAGCATACAACTTCCTCATTGAGCCAGACTGTGGGTTTATATAATCCCTTCCTTCATGTGAAGCTAAGGCTCAAATTAGGCAGTTTATATCCATAAAGTTAGTATACCTTCAACAACACAGGGCCAGATAATATGCTTGTGAAAATCAGCCTGATGTAATCCATGTGTATGTAGAAATCTTATCCATTCTTTAAGGCTCGGTTCAAATACCACTTCTGCAAGAAAGCAGTGATGGTTAATTTTGCATGTCAACTTGGCAAGCCTATAGTTTTGAGGTTTTTAAAAATCAAATACTAATCTAGATGTTGCTGTGAAGCTATTTTGTAGTTTAATTTTGTGATTAACATCTATGATCTATTGACTTAAAGTAAAGATAATGTGGGTATGCCTCATCCAATCAATTGAAGGCCTTACGAGCAACAGCAGGTTTACCGAAGAAGAAATTCTGCCTCTATCCTGCAGCATTAAGCCCTCCTGAATTGCCAGCCTGCCAGCCTTCCCTATATGTATTTTAGACTTGTCAGCCCCCACATTGCATGAGCCAATTCCTTAAAAGTAGTCTCTGACTATGTATATTTATAATCTATATGTACTATATACATTATATATTCTATGTCTCTGGTAAACCCTGACTGAAATAAGAAACCTTCTCTGACATTTCTAGCCTAAAATAATTTCTCCTTCTTCTAGCTTAGCACCTTTATTTCCATGATCTCATATGTTCTATCCCCAAATTCATAATGGTGTATATTTATACTATCCAGCGCAGACTAAGTAGCTATAATTAAGAGACTCAAAAATACAATGGCTTAAAAAAAGTTAATTTCTCTCTCAACATTCAGAAGGGTAAGCAGTCCAGGATGACAGGAGGCTCTGCTCCACTGGTCCGAGAGTAACCTAGCACCCACATTGTTGTTCTGATGATGGTCCAAAGTTTATCTTCTGATATTTGAGGGAGATTTCCAAAGACCTGTAAATGTAAGCCCACTGAGCTGCTTTAAGTTCCCCACACTTCATTTTTCGGTCTACTTGGCTAAACATTTGCCAAGATATTTAAATGTACTTAATGTTGTTTCACAGCCTTCCAACAATACTACAATTGTAATAATTTCTCCCTACTTCATTGTACCTCTCAGTGCATGAGAACTACGGGAAGGAACCTGTTCCTTTCTCTTACCTTCTAGTACAGGGGAAACTCTGGCAGCTGGTCAGTTAGTAAGAAAACTGATGGTTACCAAGAAGGATCTTCAGGAAACCCTTAGACTGGCTGATGATCAGCATGAGAAATAAAAGCATCAATTCAGGATCCTTCTCACTTCACTTCTTCCTATTTTCATTTACATAGACCCCTTTCCCTGCATTCCAGATATCTCCCCAAAGCCAGGTAAGATGAAAGTATAGGTCATACAAAACAAGGAATGTAGCCATGGAAAACTTTAGTAGTAAATTCACTGGTAAGTATAGGTCCCAATAGAGTGATAGAGGGAACCATCTCCTTTCTTCAAAATGCTTTCCAATAGCATAAAGCCATTCATTAAGACAGAGGGTTCTCAAAGTGTGGCTCCCGGACCAGCAGCATAAGCATCACTGGGGAATTTGTTACAAATGCAAATTCTTGGGCCCCAACACACAGTTAAAGAATCATAAACTTGGGGAATGGGGCCCAGCTATTTGTGTTCTAATAAGCTCTCCAGGTGAGTAGTCTGATAACTACTATACTGAATAAATGTGGGGAAACTCCCTCATCCTTTCACCTTGAGCAAAGGTCTTTGAGGCAGTATCCAAATTGGATACCTAAATACCTAAAGGAGGCCATAGCCCTTGCTGATATCTTGGCTGTATATATCAATGCTCCAGAGAGTCTCTGGAACAACTAGCTTCTCTCTTTTTGCCCTTGCTTCTCATTTCTTATCCTTGCACAGCCCCTTTGTTTCAGACTTGGTTTGAGCCTCTGTGGCTAAACCCTCTGTATCTGTTCCCTTGTCTGGTCTGTCTCTTTGGTTTCTGAACAAACCTCTTTCCTTGATCTTGTCTGTTTCCCATTTGCTCCAAGCCCTGCAGCTATTGGTCAGCTCTGCTCTACTCCAGATCCCACACTTTCTGGGAAAGGGAGTCAGTCAGAATGCTAGATTAAATTATTGCTTTAAAAAAGTCAAGTTACTA
Source organism: Noctilio leporinus (assembly GCA_004026585.1). Classification (NCBI taxonomy): domain Eukaryota; kingdom Metazoa; phylum Chordata; class Mammalia; order Chiroptera; family Noctilionidae; genus Noctilio; species Noctilio leporinus. The sequence continues at coordinate 4,402 of PVIW01010437.1, forward strand.
AGCTGGATAATCAGGGGAGTGAATTTTATGAAATTTGAGAAGGGCAAGTGTTAAATATTTTTTTGGAAAACAGTGTGATAGTTCCTCAGAAAATTTAAGAGCTATTTTATGACCCAGCAATTTCATTCCTAGGTATGTATCTGAGATAGTTGAATACACATGTTCTTATGAAAACTTGCACACAAATGTTCATAGCAGGACTATTCACGGTAGTCAAAAGGTAGGGGGGAAAACCTAAATATCAACCAGCTGATGAATGAATAAACATAATGTGACATATGCATGTAATAGAATACTCTTCAGCCATAAAAAGAAATGAAGTACAATTACATTGAACAACATGGATGAACCTTGAAAACATTATGCTGAGTGAAAGAAGCCAGAGACAAAAGATCACAGATTGTATGATTCCATTTATATGAAATGTTCAGAAGAGGCAAATCTGTAGATATAGAAAGATTAGTGATTACCAAAAATGGGAAGAAGAGAGAAATAGGGATTAATTGCTAATAAGTATGAGATTTCTTTTTATATTCTAGGGTTAGATAGTGGTGATTATTGCAATTGGTGAGTATATTGGTGGGGACTTTACAATAGTGATTTTATGTCACCTGAAATATATCTCAATTTTTAAAAATACTATGAGGAAAAAAGTTAAGTACTGTATTAGGGTCCCCCAAATCAACTGGATTTTAGCAATTGCTGAACAGCAAACCATGTGAAAATGACTTAGGATTTTTCTTTGGTAAGCATGTAATTGAGACAGTTTTGCAATCTTACAGGTGAGAATGTTAATGTGATCTTTGATTGCAATCATAGAAGACTAGTGCTCCAATAAAGGATAGAAGTAGTCAATTATTATGCTGTGTTCACCCAAGTGGTCAATTTTTAGGGTCTTGGATTCAGTTCTGAGCATTTAAGAATGCTGACAAAATTTAACAATTAAAAGGGATATACTGGAGCATGTGCGCGCGGGTGCCCAGAGCCAGCATGCGGAGGCTCGCAGGGGCCGCCCAGAGGGGCCTCAGTCTGCAGGTGAGTGTCTGGGAGCCCAGTTTAGTGTCTGTCCTAAAAGTGGGGAGGGAAGAGCCTAAAAGTGGGCAGGTCAGCACAGGTTATTATGGATTGTCGCCCGGAAGTGAAAATGGAAACCAAACGGGATATGATTTGTGGGATTCCTGCAACCGGAAGAAGCGCTAGGTATGCATTTAAGGATGCTGTCGCACAAGTGACAGTGGATAAAATAAGCTGGTGCCCATTGCCTCCTGCCTATGAAGTAAGTGATTCCTTCAAGTTCCATGGCTCAAGCCATGGGTGGAGAAGTTTCATTCCTGGATTAACACTTAAATTGAAAGGGAAAGTGCTAGCCAAATATGCACAAACCAAAGTTAGTAGATCCCGAATTAAAAAAAAAAAAAAAAAAAAAAAAAAAAAAAAAAAAAAAAAAAAAAAAAAAAAAAAAAAAAAAGAAAGAGTAAAGAAAAAAATAAATAAAAGGGATATACTTATTGAAGCAGCAAAATGGAAAATGGAAAATCTCAAAAGCATAATGGTTGTACCTTGCTTTTCATCACTTTGAATACTTCTTGCCAGCCCCTTCTTGCCTGCAAATGTTCTTTTGAGAAATCAGCTGATAATCTTACAGGCCCCCCTTTGTAGATAATTCTCTTCTTCTTCTTTTTTTTTTTTTTTTGTTGCTGCTTTTAAGATTCTCTCTATCTTTAACCTTTAGCATTTTTTATTATGATGTGTCTTGGTGTGGTCCTCTGGGGCACTCTGTGCTTCCTGGACTTGTCTATGTCCTTCACCAGATTAGGGAAGTTTTCCTTCATTATTTTTTCACATAAGCTTTCAATTACTTGCTTTTCCTCTTCTCCTTCTGGCACTCCTTTGATTAGATGTTGGTACATTTAAAGTTGTCCCAGAGGTTCCTAAGCCTCTCCCTGTTTTGTTTTGTTTTTTTCCAATTCTTGTTAACTTCTTTTGTACTGGTTGACTGTTTATTTCTTCCTTATGTTCCAAATCATTGATTTGAACCTGGGTTTCCTTCCCTTCACCAATGGTTTCATGTGGGTTTTCCTTTGTTTCACTTAGCACTTCCTTCACTTCTTCCCTTCTGCGTTTGCCATGCTCAAGCATATCTGTCAAATCTGTGAGCATCTTTATTACCAGCGTTTTGAACTCTGCATCTCTTTGGTTGGTTATGTTCTTGTTGCTCAGTTCTCTCACTGGAACTTTGATCTGCTCCCTCTTTTGGGCCACACTTTTTTCTCTCTCTCCTCAAATTGACAGGCTCCTGTGTTTGCCTCCATGTTTTAGGTAGAGCTGTTGCATCTGCTATGCTATAAGGGATGGATCCTTAGGTATTTGTCAGTATAAATGACTCATTTCACCACTCTCTGGTGCTGTATGTGGGGGAGGGATGTGAGTGGGAACAATGCTACTTGCTCAGTACTCACCCCTTTTCCAGGCACTGCTCCCACTTCCCACAGGGAACTGGCACTTTTCTAGCTATTGTCCTGGCCATGGTTCCCAGAATGGGTGGGTCTGAGGATGGTCTAGAACTGTGGGGGCCTCTAAACAAATGGACTCTGCTGAGAGTCCAACAATTTCTTCCTCTGCCTGAATCCCCACTGGGTTTCACAGTCAGAGGCAATGAGCAGCCTTATATTCCCTTCCAGGGCTGGAGCCATGAGCTGCGTGGTCTGGTGTGGTACTGGGAGGGCTCCTATTTTTCTTTTTTTTTTTTTTAATGTGTGACTGTGCTTTCTGCTGGCCTGCCACAGCTGCTGTCCTGCTGCTGCTGACCCTACATCAAACTATGTCTTTTCTATCTGGCTTTGCCCCTCCTACCTGTTAGATGAGTATTTCTTCTTTATATCTTTGCTGGACTTCAATGCAGCTCAGTTTTCTGGAATTTCTGGTTGTCTCCAGTTTTGAGGTATATTCCTTCTTAGTTGTGGAGGGAGACACAGCATATCTACCTACGCCTCCATCTTAGCTGGAAACCTGATATTATATTCTTTTTGAAGCAATTGTGAATTGTTTTCTTAGTTTCCCTTATTGTTAGTTCATTATTAGTGTATAAAAGTGCAACTAATTTCTGTATATTAATTTTACAGTTAAGATTTTTAAAAAGTTTATTTGTGCCTAATATAGTCATTGACTAAAGGTAAAAACTTGTTTATTAAATGCTTCTTGACTTTCATGACTATATTATCAAATATCATGACTATAATGAATCTATATAATGGCAATCTTAAGGAACATTAAGAACATATGTGTAAGCTTTGTATTTTTTTATAAGTACTATTTACTTTTCAGCTTCCAGAATGAGATTTTTTTTTTTAAAGATTTTTATTTCATTATTTTTATAAAGAGGGGAAGGGAGAGAGGCAGAGAGGGAGAGAGACATCAATGTATGGTTGCCTTTCACCTGCCTCTAGCCACAGACCTGACTGGAGACCTGGTTTGCAACCTGGTTATGTGCCCTGGCTGGGGAATCGAACCTGCGACCTTTGGGTTCGCAGGCTGATGCCTTATAGCTTTGTATTTTGAACTAAAAATTTTCTTCTAGAAATCCTGTTCTTGGGAGACTTTGAAAAAATTTCAGTATTTGAGACTGAAGTCCTAGAAAACAAAATGGGGTAATCAAGATCAAAGCAAGAAAATTATCCCTTTTGGAGATAGTCACCAATGTGTTATTTAATGGATTCCTGGACTTTTCATGTGAACCTGTTGCATGATGCTTATTTTTAAATCAACAATAATTATTAAAAGTCCATTAGGTACAAAGCATGGTGCTAGGCCATTAGAGAATATAAACTGTAGATAATGCTCTCAGGTGCTTAAAAGCTAGTGATACAGGACATAGCTGCATGGAAAATAATAGCAGCTAGGGTTCAAACAAAGGTGATGTTGCAAGGCAACATGATTAGTTGCCATAGGAGTTAATTATACTGAAAATATTTATGTAAGTTTTGAGGATTGGAGCTTTATGGGAACAGTGACAATTGAACCAAGTCTTGAAGTGTAGGAGGGATATGGATAAATGGAGGGGAAGGAGGATGGGCATTTAAAGCCTTGAAATTCCTTCTGTTAGTTTTTTTTTTTTTTTGAAAGGAAGCTGTTTAGGTAATTCATGTGAGTGACCTGAACTACACATGACCAAGCATACTGATATCAGCTTAAAACTCTTCTCTGCCTGTCATTCTTTTTTTCGTTTCCTAAATGGTCAGCAGACTGACATAGGTTGGGAGAATAGAGCAGTGGTCAAGAAATGGAAAAGGATCAGAGAATAAAGAAAATTCTCCAGGGATACCTGATAGTGGTTATGTTTAATTTTACATCTCAACATGGAATAGTGTTAAAATAGACCCTACTCACAACATATAATTTAAAGCCAATTTAAAACCTAATGGTTATCCCTCTCCTATCAAGAGTAACGTGTTTTAAAAAGGGCTGTGGTGCCTATGCAAAATTGTGACAAGTAAGTCAAAGGATATTGAAAGAGAAATTGCTCCAGTATGCCTGGTGATCAGAGACTAAGTGACAAAGATAGGGGATAATCACTTATCATTTACAATTGCAGTACATAAATTCAGAAGAAAAAAATATAGGCCTGACACCTGGGCAATTAAATTCTTAATAATAAATTAGTGATTACACTTGACTGTACTGAATGTGTTGAAGGAACACAATAAAGTCCATTTCTACCTAAGTTGCAGATGGTACTTCCCTTTAAGCTATTAAGTTCAAAGATGCAGTTTGTCCCCAGGAAATCAAGCCTCTTCCCCACCTTCTGAGTTCTCCACTCCATGCCAGCTGAGTTTTTATTCTAAACACTTGCTTGAGCATTTTGGAGAATCTTCTTCTCAACAGGATGTTGGTATATGAGCACAGAAGAAAATTGTTCTATTTCCAACTCAAAGATGGTTGCATTTACATAAGCTCCTCTTTCATTTAAATCTGTCTTAATCCTCAAGGATTTACTAGTTGAAATGCAAAATGTATTTTTTTTTAATAAATGAAAAAACCATGAGACAACAGAGTGCTGAGAAAGAATTTTAACAAATCACTACCCCCTTTAAATCTTCATGTTGACTTAGCTCAAAGCAATGTGGTTTCAATATATTTGTATTTTCCTAATAAAAGGTTGAAATAAAAAATTTTATATGTATACATACATGAAATGAAGGAATGAGGTAATAACTTCATCCAATGTAATCATTTTAATCTTAAAGTTCAAGATCATTCTGAAAAAATAATTGAGTTTGATGGCTGATTTGAAAGGCAGTTAGTCTATATTATCACTCCAACAAAGACATTAAACCATAGTTAATTATTAGCTGAATGGGTTTTATGAGCAAGGCCAATGTAATTCTTTCCTTCCTAGAATGTGCAAGAACTTATTCTGCATGTTGAATGGCTTAGCTGAAAGGCAAAAGCTCCTGGTTTGCATCTATTTTAAAACTTTGTTGTTTCATTTGCCCAAGCCCAATTTTCTTTGGGTGTGTTGGAGAATGTATGGGTTGTAATTTGATTTAGGTTTTTTACACAGTATCACCAATATCCTTATTTGCACAAAAATTTTAATAGTATTTTTTTCTTCTATGCATAGGGTGCTGTGTTTAAGTACTGTGAACAAAAAAGAGCTGTGTAATAAACCTGACAAACTTAGGGGAACTACATGGCAGGATTGATAAGCTCATTGACCTCAAGGAACCACACAAGATGGTCTGATCACAAATTCCTAACTGGGCAGGTCAGCAGGGAGTTGCATTCCAGCCCTCTAGTTTCCTTAGCAGAGTTCAGTTTTACCTTAGGTGAGCCATTCCTATTGTTCTTATGCATCTAGGTAATATACTTTTGAAATGTCGAATTGATCAGGATGTGTGCCATCGAATTGGCAATAACTTTGCATCTCCTTATTTCACATGCTTCTTATTAATTTTGAAAAACTATGTTTCTAAGATTATGATTTAACATCATTGTTTCAGATATAAAGTATTAAATTCTGAAAGCAACCATCATGTTGAAGGAATACGATGTTAGAGCAACCATAATTTCTGGACTGCATGCAGGGTGAACTGCTAAGGAAATGGTGGACTTCAATAACATCCCTTTACATACAGTTTACAACATGAAGAAGGTGTACGATGATGTTGATACTGATGTTGCCACACCAACAAGGAAAACACATAAGGTACACAAGGATCGCACAAACCCAGATATTGTACATAGAATCCAGGAGATCATCAATGAAGATCCAGGAAAGTCAATGCGTTCCATAGCAAGAGAACTGTAGATGTCAGATGCAAAGGTTTGCAAGATTATTGCTGAAGATATTAGATACAAATCATATGTTCTTAGAAGAGGCCAGTTTATGACACAGCAGACAAAGGAAAGGTGCTTTGAAAAAGCACGGAAACTGCTAACAAGCAGTTTTGGGATTGAAAAATCCTAAAGTAAAAAACCCCCTGATTTTCTTCTCCAATGCAAAGAATTGTCAGCAGGACAAAGTAGTCAACAGAAGAAACAACAGATGGCTCTGTGAGAATCTTAATGAAGTCCCAATTGTCATGAAAGTGAAATTTCCTGCTACAAGTGATGGTGTTGTTGTCAGCAACAAAGGAGATACCATGACCCCACATTTTTTCCCACAAAGCTTGAAGGTGACTGCTGATGTTTACCTTGATGTTTTGAGAGAAGTAGTTGTACCGTGGATGAAGCAAGTCGCCAAAGGATGTCATTTTATCTTCCAACAAGATGATGCACCAGCACATAACGCCAAAAAGGTGCAAGAATTTCTTAGTGTCAATGTTCCTGACTTCTGGTCAAAGGAAATCTGATTGCCTAGTTCACCAGATGAAAATCCTTTAGACTATCATATATGGAGCATTTGTGAGAGAGAAGTTAATAAACAACCTCATTCCAATAAAGAGGCTGTTAAAGCTAAGACTGAAAACATGATGATGTCCATGGATAAAGAAAAGTTAATTAAAGTGTGTTCAAGATTCCAAAGTCGAATCGAGTCTGTTATTTCAGCAAATGGAGACTTTTTTGAACAATTTAAAAAATGACTACGTTTCTGTATTTACATATAAGAATAAATTTATTTCAAAATATAACACTTTTGTGGTATGTTATTTTACTAAAATTTTGCCACTTTATTGCATGCACCCTGTAATTTTCTTTTCTAGACCAATGTAAAGGAGGTATGTGCTTTCCATTTTGCTTTTTATTGAATCCTTGAGAGTTCCCCCCACTTTACTATCTCCTGCCTCCTTTATCTACAACCAATGGATTTCATGTAACTTCCTTATATTTTCTCCTTTGATTAAAAAAAAAAAAGATTGTGTTTATTTATTTTTAGAGAAATGGGAAGGGAGAGAGAAAGATGAGAGAAATATCAATGTGTGGTTGCCTCTCATATGTCCCCAAATAGGGACCTGGCCATCAAAGCAGGCACATGCCCTGACTGGGAATCAAACCAGTGACCCTTTGGTTCACAAGCCAGTGCTCAATCCACTGAGCCACACCAGCCAGGGTTCTCCTTTGATTTTAACAGTATAAAAGGGACTGCAAAACAGCCATCCTCCAGAGCCTTTTCTCAATCTGTTGAGATCTTGCTTCTGGGCAGGTGCTCAAAAATCTGGCTCAAACTCTTATAAAACTTTTCTATGGGTGTACGTTTACCATACTTGCATGATAACAGTAGGGGAAGGAAATAGAATAGCAGCCTCTTTTCACTCAAGATAAGCAAAACTGCTCACTAACAAGCATTATTGGCAATACCAAACCCACTAGAGTATTAGAATTACATTTATTTTTCTTTGATAGTACTTATTGTAAGCTAAAGAATAAAGGATATATAAAGTACTCAAATTTGCACATTAGACTTCTTTTGCAAGCTAAAAAATTGATAAATTTCCTCTGGATTAGTCTGGTACTTTAGCCATGGATCCAACGGTTTCCTTCTACCACTAAGCACAATGTTAGTGGTGAAAAAACATAGTAGGCAGTTAAACAAGCATGAGTGGAGTAGGAATAATAGGCCAGGTTCAAAAGGTCACCAGGGCAAAAAGCCCTGGTTGCCCAGCAGTGGGTAAAACTGGAGGACAAGTCACACAGGGTGACCATTTTTTCCCCTAGGATATCGCTGGTTATAACCAGCTGGTCAGGTTTAGAACCCCTGATCTTTCATATTGCTGGTCACTAGTCATTTCCTAGATCCCCTTAGAGAAACAAGAAGGCCAGAGAATAGCCTCATATAACTCCCATACAAATCCTTGTAGGATCATTCCTGTAAGTGAGGTACTGACCCGCATTAAGTAATCTTAGAAACAAAGCCCTGGGGCTGCTCTCCATGAAGACAGTTTTGGTCCACGAGATAACTTTTCAGTTGTGTTTTGGCTCCAGGCCCTGAAGTGCAGCCAGGCCAGGCAGATCAATCTCAGAACCAGCTGAGTTTACTAATGATCCCCTGCCCAGGTGGCAGACCAGTCAGTGGAGACCAGGACTCTGAGGAAACACCCGAAAAGCTGACGAATATTCTATTGGGATCCTCCCCATAGACCTCCAGGTTAAGGCCCTTAAGTTCAAGGGTCTGTATTCAGTGTTCTCCCTCCCCGATGTCCCTCCCTTCAATCCTGCTTCTCTCTCCCTACCCCTTCCCCCGACTCTCTCCCACCTTTCCCCACTCTCTTCAGGGGTGCTGTGTTCCCCTACTCCTTCCCCAAGGCATGTATGTTACTTTTGCTTTCTTTCTCCTAAACTCTGAGGCCCTTCTTTGGCCTACCAGGTGGCTCGCTTCTACCCCCATGACTTTCAAAATAAACTTTCACTTATATTTGTTTCTTGGCTCTGAATTCTTTTCTTAGCTGACCTGAAGACCAAGGTTTAACATTTGGTGTCATTTCACTGTTAACAGAAAGTAGTAACATTTCTCACCTAAAAGTGTCAAGCACCTATTTAAGTACACATTTGAACTCATGATGGCTCTAATAGTGTCAATATAGCCCATGAAAAAGTACTTTTTGTTTTGTAGGCTGTTTTTCAAAATGTGGCCCATGTGTGTTCATGGGTGGTCCAAAATGGCAGACAAGCTGGGTCCCAAGAGACTCACAGCTTACTTATATCAGGATAAGGTGAGGGTGTAGCACAAACTGACTCCTGCTTACCTACCCAATGCCATTTTAAGTCTCTTTATCCCATCCCTCAGCTTGCTCCAAGCCTATTGGCCTTTTCTTTCCTGGAAGTGGAAGAGCTCTTTCTCAGCACAGGGCTTTCCCATTTACTTCCTTTGTGCGGATGAAGAAGGAATTCTCCCCCTCTTCCCTTTTTCTTTAGGTCTAGGCACTAAGTATCAGCTCCACAGAAGGTATCAAAGAACCATTCCTACTTTAGTGGGTTCTCACCCATATTTTCTTAACATTGCACTCTTTCCACCAAACAATTTATTATAATTTTAGGTGTGTTGTTTATAGTATGTTAAGTGAAAATAGAACTCAATAATGCATCTGGGACTAACACAGTACTTTGCACTGACTAATTTCTCTGTTTAGTAAGTGAAGAGGAGAATGTTAACTTGAGGGCTTTATTCTGGAAACTCCCTAGCTCAAGTCTGAGAACATTACCACCAAGGCAGTTGCCAGCCTGAATAAGGTAACATAAATTCAGCTCTATACTGAAATAAGGAAGCCTTTTCTCAGGGTCATAAAATAAGAAACACTGAGTGGAAAGTTATGCAGACATAAATCATGTGCAGAACCCAGGCTTAATGCCCTCTCCCTTTGTGCATAAAATAATAGTGCTCCTCTATGCTTCATCAGAAACCAATGCCTTCTCCTTTTGTGCATAAAATAAGTGTTTCTCTGTGCTTCATCAGAAACCAGTTAAGGCTAAGTGGGTGAGTTGAGTGACTAACAAAGATGCTCTGCCCAGATTCCTTTTAGTGCCTACACTCCTACCCCCTTAAATTTTCTTTTGCTTCCCAAAGTCAGCACCTAATGCCCTTTTCTGGAAGACTGAGCCTGGGCTGCTAGAGGCTGTTTTGCTGGCAGCACAGAGTTGGGGGTATCTGGGTATTACCACCCCACCCTTTCCCTGAGATTGACAGGAGTCCCTGACTTGATCAGGCTGGAGCCATGCTGGCTAGATGCACCATAGCTTGGCTTCCTCCTCTTCTCTGTCCCCGATCTTCTCTCTTAGAAATTTCTCCTGGGAGCATTGCCTTAGTAAGTTACATGCACTCAAATTCTGGAAACCTCCTCTTTTTAAGGTCTACTTCTGGAGCAGAGCATGTTTTTCCCTCAGCCTTCTAGGCTCCCTTTAGGATCCTTTATCACAGGTTTCTAACAGCAGGGGAGAGCTGGTTATATAATGTACACATTCAAACTTCCTTAAATGAAAAAATTAATCCTACATGAAATTTGATTTTTAATGTATCTAATTAACAGGAATTACAAAAGCACTTTTCATTCATTATTTTTGTTTTCCACATATGAAGTATATTGGGTTGGCCAAAGTCTGATACGTTTCTCTTGTCAGATGGCTCTAGTTAGTGCTTGTCTTTAACTTCACCTGAAGCAATGTTTTAGACTGTATTACGACAACTGTCATATCAGTTAAAAAAGAAAACAAAATTTGTGATTTTTTTTGTGCAACTGTTTTAATATTGAAGATAGAAGATGGCATATTATGCTTTATTATTTCAAGAAAAGTAAAAATGCACCAGAATGCAAAAAACAAACAAAAAAAACCCAAAACCAATCTGTGCAGTGTATGAAGGTGCTGTGACTGATAAGATAGAATGTGTCAAAAGTGGTTTGCAAAGTTTCTTGGTACTATTGACATTTTGGCTAAATAGCTCTTTGCTGTGGGCTGTCTTATGCATTGGAAGATGTTCGGTAGCACACCCAGGGCCTCTACTACTAGAAGCCAATAGTGGGAGTTAGCCAACATGCTCACAATATCCAAATCACTAAAGTTATTGGTGAAAATGAAAAATGTTTTTTATTTTATGGAAAAAACTAAATGGCCTTTTTAGCCAACCCAGTAATATAGGTAATGAAAATAGGTGACATGTTCTTACTATGTGCTAACTTCATTACTGGATAAGGAATCGTCACCAGGCACTTCTATGACAGGGTGACTTCTGTGAGTATTATCTCATTCCAACCAAGTATTTGAGTTCCCAAGAAGCACTACATATTAGGCTCTGAGAGATTTGATACTGAGTGTCTATTATGTACAATGAATTAAGTACAAGGATGACAGGATCGACAATTCCTATCCTCAATAATTTTTGGAAAAAAACCTAGGTTTTTTTTCTTTTTTTTTTAAATAACATGATTCTTCTAGTAATAAGCTTAGATGGAGAACAGTAAGGCTAGCATAAGTTTCTGTGGCATTTACTGGTTATAAAATTTAAATGATTCCTTATCTGCCTTAGAGGGAGTACTTAAAGGGAAGACTTAATTATCTTTTTCTTCTATTTTGAAGATGATTATTCTAATTTCATACAATGGTATTAAACTGTTAACTGATTATTACCTGCAACCTACTTAAAAGCTAATTTTAAAATCAAATTATCCACAAAGCATGAACTTTAAGATTTAAAAACTGGTATGTGTTTACCTAATAAAGGTAATATTTTAAAATATATTCTGTAGTAAACTGAATCCATTATCAAATTCTCCTAATCTATTTAAATGTAAGTGAACTATGCTTTCCTTTGTGACATATTCCATCTTATTGCCTTTCTCTGGTTAAAAAAAAAAAAAAATCACACCCCTTCAGCAGGCTGAGAAACATGCAACTTTGTTTTCAGAACAGAAACAAAATATTAGCAAAAAATTAAGAGTCAATCATCTTCATTGGACTACATATTTTATTTAGAATGCAACACTAATAGCATGATGGTAAACTGTCACAAATTTGTACCGAGAAGCACACAATCTTCAAAATGTGCTGTTTCATAAGTGACTTAAATACAGCATTATTATTTGATACTAGAGTCAAAGTCGACATTTAGATTCTGTAGCTTTGGGGTATTGAGTAACTTCAAAATGATTGTCTAGTCAGGCAGAGGAAAGAAATTCAAAAGCACTTGATTTTTCTTCCATTAGTTCCTTTGCAGTAAGATCCATCTTCTCACGTGAGAAATCATTAATAGAGAGACCTTCAACAATCTTCCATGTCTTATTCTGGTTGAAAATAATTACAAATAAGAGATTTACAACCGAATTAGAACCGATTCTCTAGCAAGCAATAATTCAGTTTGAACTTCAATCTACAGCATATCTGTTTTAAAGTCTGATTCTAAAAAAGCAAATCAAAACCCAGATCTTAACAGATCATTTTGAACTACTGTTTATTTTTAAAAAATATTTTAAAATTAAATTTACTGCAGTGACATTTGTTAATAGGCTCATAACAGGCTTAAAATGTAGAGTTCTACGATACATGATCTGCATATTGCATTCTGTGCCCACCACCCAAAGTCAAATCATTTTCTGCCACCACATATTTGGCCCCCCTCAGCCTTTACAAATTTTGACACAAACTCAGCATTTGAATTTAAAACTTCCTGTATCTAGAAAAAAGTCTTTAAATGAGGATTAATTAGCAAACAAAAAACCTAATAATTTTATAATAAAGAGCAACAATACTGAGAACTATTGCTTCATTTAAAAGATACTATTTATAGGTATCCGATTAGACATAATAATAAAATCTAGTGGGAACAGTTGAATCTTGCTTTTCAGATTAATTTCAATCTTTTAGAGACCTAAAGTTGTGCTTGAAAGCTGAGAAAAATGTCTAATTTAGAAAAGGAGGAACTTTCTAGACTAAATTATGCCATTACTAATAAAAATACACACCTAGTTTCCCAGTAGGGGACAGAGGGAAACATTCTAAAATACCTTACCTTGATTGTAACAGGGAATGAGTAGAGCAGATCATCAGGAACGCCATAGGAGTTGCCATCGGAGATAATTCCCATGGACACAAACTCTCCCTGAAAATAATAATTTTTACATTCTTATGGTGCTTACATCCTTTTCTAAATGATGAAACTATGGCCCATTATCAGTTTTAAGATGAAAAGATGAAAAGATGCTACCCCTACAATGTGTGTTAGGTGCTTTTTTATAGATCATCCCATTTAACCCTCACAACCATGTAAAAGATGAGGAGTCAGCTCAGAAAGGTTAGGTAACTTTCCCAAGGTTATCCAGCTAGTAGGCAGTGGAGCCAAGAACCTAACCTGCCTGACTGCTAAGGCTATGTTCCTATTACGTTACAGTATCAGAGGACAAAAGTAAAAGAGTGGTCTGTGCAAATCACTGAGCCCTTACCTCTGGGGTTCCGAACCAGAGGTCTCTGATGTGGTCACAGATGGCTTTCGCAGCAGACATTGCACTGGATAGTTTTCGAGCCTTGATGATAGCAGCACCACGCTGCTGCACAGTCTGAGTGGGAGAAAGTAGGGACAGCTGTGTTACCTGATCAAAATAGCTGCATCTTTTTCAATTCCAAATTGCTTCTTGGGTGAAAGGCTGCAACCATGGCTTAATGTGTCACCTCCAAAATCAGGCAACTACCCAATGTTGGTCTTACTAACCCATTTTAGTTAGAAGCACCAGTCTTATTCGACAAGAGAAAACCACAAATATCCACAGAAAGTTTACCATCCTTCATAGAAAGAAATGGAGCTCTGTATAAAGATAACTAGATCCCCCCCCCCCCCCCCCCCCATTTCTAGTTTTTCCACCTTAATAATCCATCCTGACTACCACACAACAGATCAGATCAGAGTGGCTCATGAGGCTTAGTATGATCCCAAAATAAAGTATGCAATCATCAGACAACTGTGAAAGACCTGCTCTCCCTGTGTCCTTCCCTCCCCCGACCGCTAGAGAACACTCAGATCAATCGTGTGCTGTCTCTCTAAAGAGCTCTCTATGCTTGGCCGTTAAAGAGAGCTCCCAGATTTTTCTTACTGTGATGAAGTCTCCCTTGAGCCAGCTGTCATCTTTCAGAGCTTCATAAACACCAACTTCCTTTCCTTGCAGTTTCACTTTGGCATGGGTGACATCTGGATACTGAGTTGAGGAATGGTTTCCCCAGATGATGACATTCTTTACATCATTAGAAGTCACACCAAGTTTAAGAGCAACCTAGTTAAATAGAAAACAAAGACATAACTTAGACAAATGCTTTTCATTTCAAATTGTGACCTGTTAAAGAGAGCATCACACAGTTCGTAGTTAACTTACTAATACGTGCAGTGGGTTTATCAAATATAAAACACTAAGCAGGTTAATATTGCTTGAATATGTAAATTTGACTCTTGTTTTGTTATTACTTACTTGGAGATGCTGCCTCAGCACTTCTGAGCAATTAGGTATTTAGGTACTTTCTCTACATTTAGGTGAAATTTTTATTATATGTCATATGTAAACTGAGTAATTTTCAAATAATCCTAAACAGGAAATTTTAGAGTTGCAAGGGACTCAGATGAAGAAGATTTGACTGTCCTCATTTTACAGATTAGCAAACTGTTTGAAATAATATACATACATACATACATACATATACACACACACACTAAAATTATATCACCTTAGGATCCTATAGTCCTTGTCACATAAGCATCAATTAGTACAGTGGTCACAGTAAGGGTTAGAAAGTTATATTTTGAAAGATTTAAATAAAATAAAATCAGTTTGTTTCTTTTGTGATTTGCCTGATTAGGTAATATGCAGAAAACACATTATGGTTAGTTATACATGTAGTTTGTTTCTAACCATACAGAAGAATTTATGATGAACCAGAAAGAAATGTTTCAAAAAAGAATTAAAAAAAAATGTACTGATTAAAAAAAAAAAGTATTGATTTAGAAAGACAGGAAGGGAGAGAGGAGAAATGTCCATTTGTTGTTCCACTTATTTGTGCTATCTTTGGTTGCTTCTTATATGTGTCCTGACTGGAGATCAAACCTGCAACCTTGGCATATGGGGACGATGCACTAACCAACTGAGCTACCCAGCCAGGGCCTCAAAAAAGAAATTTTAAAAGCTGATGCATTAAGAGATATTTTGTGGGTGATGGAGCAGTTTTGTGTTTTAAGTATGGTGGTTATAGTAATCTAGATATATTATTAAATGTCATAGAATTATTCTTAAGTTGCAACAACCTGAGTAACTCTAGTTTGTAGTAATGTGTACAGTCTAGTCAATTTCCTACTTTTTTTTTCCTTTAATTTTCTACTTTTGATAAAGCTGTAGAGTTATGTAAGATATGGAACCAGTGAGGAAAACTCATAATGGGTACACAGGATTCTCTGTACTATTTTTGCAACTTTTCCTGAGTCTATAATCATTCCAAAATAAAAAATAAAAATCAAACAAACAAGAAAATTCACTTCCGATCTAAACCCTGCTTCATTTGGAGTATTACAAGTATTAACTGCAAATCAGTCTTCATAAATTAGACACTGATTTCGGGATACCCAGCTATTGACCTGCTTAGTGCTTGGGATAGAATGGTATGTTGTGCAATGTGTACCATTTTCTGTGTGTGCCATATCCTGAAAGGACTTGAGAAGAAGTGTTCTTATTTATATCTAGCTGGCATTGTAGAGAAAAAAAAAGGAAAATTTATACCAGGGGCAAGTAAGCCAAGATGTTTAATACAAAGAACTCAGAACATTTTGCTGACTGTCAGCTACAATTGCTCTGAGGTATAGTAAAGCCACACTGTCTGCAGGCCTTTCCTCACTACAGAGCTCCTCCTATTTCCTTTATCCTGTTGTCTGCCCACCTCCTCTTGTTCTTTTCATCTCTTGATCTAATCCTCTTCTGTCTGGATAGCAAAGGCTAGTACTTAGTAGTTTTTGAATGTCATTCATGTCAGAGCTAGTTTAAATTAACATATATCCAGGATAGCAGTTTCCTACTCCCTTAGACACTTTAACGTCTGTAATATAAATCTATTAAACGTTTTCCCACTAATTCTCCAGACCTAGCAATTTTCTTCCCCTGATACCAGCTAACTGGTTTCATTGCCAAATTGTCTTGTCAGCAGACACATATGCAATTCTGGTTTGCAAATACACAGGGAGTTCTAAAGGTGATAAACAACTGCTAGGTAGCAAAGTCCTCTGAATTCTAAAACAAATTATATAAGACCAATAACCATTCATGTAAGAAAAATTCATCTTTGGGTTTGTTATTTTTTTCACTGGATTAAGGAAGAAACTGCTTCTTCAAACAAAAACTTCCTCAAAGCTGTCACTGTGCCAGACTGGTGTGCTGAACATGTAGCAAATTAAAGTCTGATGACCTAGCTTCTTATTCCCTCTTTCCTCATTAAGACTTTTAGTCTAACAAGGAAAACGCTTTCAAGCACTGGGACAAAGTGTCACTTAGTAGTACCTCTGGAAGTGGAAATTTCTAACACCTGCTTCCACCAAGGTCTCAGGTGAAACAGCAAAGATGAAAGTTTGTTGGTATTATCATTTTACCTTTCTCCCTCTTGCAAATTAAGTAACATTCTGGCAACCCAGAATCTACAATTGCAAACATCTATAGTATCTTTTCCTTAACTGTTAAATAGTGTTTTATAGTACTCAAATTAGAGGCCATTCTGTTCATCTGTGCTAGTTTCTACAGCACCCAATTCTCCTGCCTCCTGTCATTCAAATTCCCATTCCTCCATAGGCACCAGACTCTAGCTAACTAATAAGGAAAGGACCTAGCCCACAGCCTTAATCTTCTCAGGAATTATTTACAATGTAAATTTGCTACCAGAAGACCTTCCGAATTAACCGGGATATTCAGGGAGATATTTCTGAGGTGTAGTTCTTCTCAACTCTTGGATACATTGCTCTTAATAATAATAGCAACCAGCCCTCCACTGAGTTTTACAATGTGACAGGCACCATGATAACATCTTAACATAGATCGTATCTCATTTAATCCACCTAACTACACACAAGGGCTTGGACTTAGGCAAATCTGGATGGCTTCATCATTTCCTAGCTGTATGATTTTAGGCAGGTTCCCTGACCTTCCTGGGCTTCAGGTTTCTTATCTATAAAATAGTAATAATGGATATTTCACACAATTACTATAAGAATTAAATGGTAAATTACATGTAAAGCATTCAGCTCACAAAGAAGCTTAATGAATATAAATTATCTAACCTAAAGATGAAAGATTATCAATTATTACTGTACAGCACAGTTCACATCATCTTTTGGTCAAAAAGTTTTCTTGAAAATAAACAAAGCTGTCTTTAGAAGAAAAAGGACTAAGTAAACTCGTACACCTCTCTAGCAGTGATGACCAGTGGATGAGAGAGGGCAAGAAAATCATGAGGGAAAAGGAAGGAGGTTATGTTTCACAAGTAGAACTTGGTCAGAGCTTCTAAGGGCACCAGGATGGTCTAGATATGAGAAAGCCTAGTAGCACAGCCTTTAATTCTTTTAACAAGCTAAGGTTAATAATACCCTGGTCACCGACCCGTTGGCACCTTTGTCCAAGTCTCCAAGAGGTAAGAAACCTTGACAATAATTAAAACTTAGGTGCTAAATAGTGAAAAGTAGGAAATTTTATGGAAACACATAGAATGATATAAAATTAAAAAGGAGAATATAAAATTAACAATGAAAAAATCTGAATCTGTTTGGTTGCAGGGAAAAAGCAGAATCACACAAAACACAGTTAAGCTAAAGTGTTACATTTTCTTATCTCCTATATATTTGACAAAAAGTAAGTTTAATTATGTACTATCGTGTGAATTACCTATAATGGTGAATATCACTGACATAAGAGGACATTAGCAACTAGCATTTAATTATTATTTAGGAAATGAAGTATACTTGAGGAAATTAAGTAGGAAGTTCAGTGCTGGTCCTTAAAAGACCAGATTTAAAGACTCCCTAACAAATTGGAATAGCTAGCTTCCTACTAAACACCACCACCACCACTAACAACAACAAAAGCATAAGTAAGATTCAGCTACTTTAAAAGTGAGAAGAAAAGATTTTACAAAGTTGAACATTCTCACAAGACATCTTTCTTACCTGAGCTTTAGCTCGGTTGTGATCCAAACGAGTCAAGCAACTGAAGTTCTCCTTGGGGATGGATGGTGCTGACTTACAGGCGGTCAGACAGTTGGTATTGGCTGGGTTTCCCACCACGATAACCTAGGAAACCCACCACGGCATAAGTACAGAACATACACACGTAACTAAACTGTTTCAGAACACACTGACAAATGTGTAACATGAAGCCTTTGTATCAAGTTTGTGTCAGTTAAATATGTAGTTATCATTCTAAATAATTTCTAGTAGGTTTCTACTGAAAACATTTCTTTAATAAAACCACCATTATGTACATAAATCACTTCTCAGATAGCACTGTCCAGGACCTAAAGTATCTCTCTATTTTGTTTTGTGCCAAAATAAAGAGAGAGCATGTATCTCCTTTCCATACACACACACACAGAGCAATCTAAGGCTCTAACTTTCAGTTTGATTCAGTGATAGAATTTTCCTTCTTATTAAAGTAGTCCAAGAAAGGAACTGTACTCAAGCAGTTTACTTTAGGGCAATGACTTGTTTTTGTGATTGAAAGTGTTTCTCAATCTTGCCTAATCCTAAGAACTGAGATATTTGCCAAAATACAGATTACCAGGTCCAAACCATTCCAGATCTACTGAATATCTTTAGGAGAAAGATTATTTGTTTTTTTTTCGGGGGTGAGGTGGGGCAGGGGCGGTATGGGGGTGGTATGGGATACACTGAATTATAATACAGTGTAAAAAAATGTATACATGGACTTTTAAGTTTTAAAAATCTTTAATAAAATCATAATTTAAACAACTGAAATAACAGCAAACTTGCAGAAAAACTACAACCATACTACAGATTAGCTACTACATCCCCCTAACCCAGATTCTGTAATTTGCTCCATCTCTCTCCTCTCTGCATTCCCTGTCTACCCCTATCACTTAGTGTTTTATTTTTTTGCCCACTTAAGAGTAAGCTGCAGACATGATATCTAACACCCCTAAGTACTCCATGTCAGTGTGTATTTCCCAAAAAGGGGCACTTGGCAAAGGGGTGATTACTATACAACTGATTCTTTACTAAGAGACCTATGGATGACTATTTAACTTATTTCTATTATTTTCTGCTAATGACCATAGAAAATAAGAGTTAATTATTTAAGGCCTTGGCTGGTGGTTCAGTGGATTGGTGCCTGTCTGTGAACCCAAAGGTTGCTGGTTTGATTCCCAGCCAGGGACATAACCAGGATGCAAGCCAGATCTCCAGCCAGGTCCATAGCTGGAGGCAGGTAAAAGGCAACTGTACACTGATGTTTTTCTTCCTCTCTGCCTCCCTCCCTTCCTCTCT
Organism: Noctilio leporinus; assembly: GCA_004026585.1. NCBI lineage: Eukaryota > Metazoa > Chordata > Mammalia > Chiroptera > Noctilionidae > Noctilio > Noctilio leporinus. Next base: position 23,834 of record PVIW01010437.1, read on the forward strand.
CTCTAAACTTAACAAATAAAATCTTAAAAAAAAAAGTTAATTTAACATAAAGTCCAAATAAATAAATAAATAGATAAATAAAACAAAATGAAGTCCGCAGAAAGTAAACATTCAGGTGTCTATGAATTATAACAGAACATTATAACTAGCAACCTTAAAAATCTTTTAAAATTGCTTATACCTTTCTTTGAAGTCAGGATACAGAGGAAGATGTGTATCAAAATCAACAAAACTTGTGACTGGCAAGTCTTCTGCTATAACAACTAAGTTCTAGTTCACTGACATTTAATTGGTAGGAAACTTTATTGCAATATCAAGACAAATGCAGGAACGAAAATAGCCAGTTTATAAATAAGACAGAATGTCATACTGACTCAATTCCTTAAGAGATAAGCATATCACTATATTGAGAAGTTCTAAGTACTGACAAGCCACCATCTCCTATTGCTAAGAATAAGAATGCAGCTTGTAGCCACCTCCCTCCACAATCACACACAAATTCAAATGTCTGGACAAACATTCACACAGAGCTAATAGGCAGCAGGATGTTTTGTGCCTTACGAGCTTATAAACTAATGTTAAACTTCAACATAATAGTAAAAGGCAAAACATTTTCAAGCACCTCTGAATATAGATTTCTACACTATAAGAGGAAAACAAGCCCTGGCTGGTAGCACAGTGGTTAAGGCGCCGGCCTGCGAACCCAAAGATCGCAGGTTCGATTCCCCAGCCAGGGCATATAACAAGGTTGCAAGCCAGGTCTCCAGTCAGGTCTGTGGCTGGAGGCAGGGGAAACACAACCATACATTGATGTCTCTCTCCCTCTCTGCCTCTCTCCCTTCCCTTCTTTCTGAAAATAATGAAATAAAATCTTTAAAAAAAAAAAAAGAGGAAAACACCCAGAAAGGGAGAGCTTTAAAAGCAAGACTATATATCTGTATTTACTAACTATTTATTGCACATAACTGGGTAGGGGATGGGAGGGGGGGTGGAAAATGAATTTGTTTTCATTTAAATGCTGAAAGCAGAAGTTTTAAATGCTGGTAACGAAAAATCCCATAAAATACTGTATTGGTCACCTTAACGGACTTCTTGGCATATTTGTCCAAGGCTGCACCCTGGCATTTGAAGATATTCACATTTGCTTTGAGTAAATCCTTCCTTTCCATGCCCTCCCTTCTTGGCATGGAGCCCAAAAGAACGGCTACATCCAGGTCTTTGAAGGCAACCTCTTCTTTATCTGTTGTGATGACATCTGCGAACAGCATGGCAATAAATATGCAGAGATACTTAAACACCAAAGTCTGAGGATTCTTTTTTTATATTTAATCTATCCAGTAACTCCTTCACTTTGTAGTAAATATTTACTTTTAGTATGACATTGATAAAAGTCTTAGGGGCCTAAGACAGACAAATTATGAATAAAACAGTAACATAAGCAGAAATGTCAATATATTTGTTCTGCTTTTCCTATTTCAACAATTTTTTCAATTTCAAAAATTCTATTCCTTACATCTTTTATAATGAGATATGATGCAAAGGTATATGATAACTTTCAAGGCAACAATTGTTATTCAGGCTAATAACCACAGATAACACAAAAGAGAAATTAATTCACCTAACCTTTAAGTTACAATTATTTTAAGCATTAGTAATTGAAAAACTCATGACCAGTGTTATAGACTGAATATTTGTGTCCTCCACAAAATTTGTATGCTGCAACTGATCCCCAATATGACGATATTAAGAGGCAGGGCCTTTGGGAGGTGATTACATCGGTAGGGTGAAGTCCCTCATTAATGGGATTAGTGCCCTTGGGGCTGCCTCATCCATAACCATGTGAGGACACAGTGAGAAGATGGCCATCTATGAACCAAGAATTAGGCTCTCACCAGACACTCCCTTAACTGCTGGCTCTTTGATCTCTTGACTTCCCAGCCTCCAGAACTGTGAGAGATAAGGTTTTGCTATTTAAAAGCCACTCAATCTATGGTATTTTTGTTAAACCAGTTCACAAGGACTAAGACAACCAAGATTTGGCATAAATTTTTAGATCAGTGAACTTTTTTCTCATTAGGTGGCTATAAGCCCCCAAAATAGGTATGTGTAGGGAGACCAGTCAGGGAAAAAAAAGTTCCATCTTATTCCCAGCTGCACATTCTTATTTGCTGAACATTCCCTTCCCTGTTATACTCACAGCTAACCAAGGACAAGCTGCCTGTAACCTGGGCAGAAGAAACTCATGAGAGAGGAATAAAAATGGGAAAAAATAACAAAGGAAGTTGATTTGGAAATGAGTGAAGTGAGGGAGCCAGCTCTTACATAAAGTTCGTTTAGTTTTACCGTAAGATGGCTCTAATAGTGCTTGTTTATAACTTCATTTGAAACAATTCTGACAAGATTGTTATGATAGCTGTCATATCAGCATGCAGTTAAAAAATATCTTACCAAAAGTAGTGAATTTTTGTGTAGGCATTTTAATATTTAAGATGGAAGAAAATAGGCAATGTTTTTGGCATACAGTGCTTAATTATTTCAAAAAAGGTAAAAATGAAACTGAAGTGCAAAAAGATTTGTGCAGTGTATGGAGAAGGTGCTACGACTGTTCAAACATGTCACAAGTGGTTGGTGAAGTTTCGTGTTCAGAGATTTCTCACTTGATGATGTTCCACAGTCGGGCAGACCAGTTAAGCTGACAGCAGTTAAACGGAGATGTTGATTGAGAACAATCAACATTATCCTGCACCAGAAATAGCTGGTATACTCAAAATATCCAAATCAATAGTTATCGGTGAAAATGAAAAATATGTCTTTTATTTTACAGGTAAAACCATACAAACTTTTTGGCCAACCCAAAACATGAATTCTGATCATGGTTTTTCTTGGGTATATATTTTACTTTGTACCAATTTCTAGGAAAGTATTAGTAAGTCCTCATAGAAAGGAAAATATCATGATAAAGGTATAGCTAAATAAAACTGTTCAAGTTAGTTTACAACTTGACTTAATATTTTAATAAACCTTCAGTCAAATTGAAGATTTCTGTCTTACATTTATGTAATAGTTCATTGATTCTTAAAGGCTCTGATCAGAACTCTGGCAGGCTTTTCCAAACTATGTAGTATATAATTAGGATAATTTATAGTGTATCTCAACCAGATGACTGATTGGCAGATGGGATGGGACTGTCTATATATGAGGAACCAACCCATTTCCAGTCTCATATTGCTCTGGAAGACATCATTTATAGAGTTAAAAAAATTTTCCATTACAGGACACTACTATCATTATTTAAATAGACTTTAAACAATAATAGTATAGACAATCTCAGGTGCACAATGTTATGCAATACTATAATTAATTAGTAAAACAGATTATATATAAGCATGTTGGATAAAAGTATAGTTACTTTACATTGGCTACTTCTTGCTTTTACCTTTATTTACTTTTGGTATAAAGTACAACTTACCAAGTAGTTGTAGTTAAAAGAAACAAAAACAAAGCACTTTCATGAAGTAATTTCTAAGGGACAGGTTAACAATAATCTGAAATCTATTTTTTGAAAGACATACAATACTATAAAAGTCCTTTTCTCCTCTACTTTCTAACTTACCTTTCAGGAGGGGAAGGGCACAGTCTTGCAGTTCCATTAGGACACCATCCAGGACACCCATCATGGGAGTGATATCCAAAAGCACAAGAATTATAGGCTGCCAAATAAATATCAAGGACAGCATTTGTCAGTGTAAGCTATGTTACTTAGTCACAAAAAAAGTCCTTTTAAAATGCTTTTGCTTTTTTGGTGTTTATATGTGTATAATTCCATTAAAAATTATTTTAATTCAAGTATCTCACATGTGGTACTTTTAGAAAGCGGAATGCTATTAAATCAGCAATAGTTGCTAATAGACACAGTAAGAGGAATCATTATTACTGAATTTTAAAGGAGTACTTGGAGTATCAAATTGAAGTTACATGGTATCTACAGCTGTATATCTGATTTGCGTTAATGAACAGCTAAGATAAACACAGTATTTGCAGTGAAGGGAGATTGTGATATCCATGGATGAAGAGAATGAATAAATGAATACTTTAGAAAAGAATTGTAATGTATATTAATCAGACGGGCTGGAATAGAGGCTGTTTGCTTCAAACTGGGAAGTAGATTTACCTGTCTATTTTGGGTCTAAAGACCATTTACCAAATCAAATGAATACATGACTTGCAAAGCATCTTTAATGCCTGAAGGGATGCTTCCATTTATAGCAGTGCACCTAGTACATTTATTGGGATTACTCATTCCTTCGCCATTAAAAAATGTCTTTGCAACTAAATACAGGGTTTTATTGACAGTATTCTTACTTTAAGCTTGCCCCTACCTGGTCTTTACCAAAGACAGATCCATTTCCAATACTGTACAGCAGTGAATATGCAATTTGACCAGCTGCTCCAGTCACAAGGACTCTGATTGGTTCAGGCTGTAATGACAGATCAATTAACATTTTATTAAAAAGCGCTATTTTACCCTCAAGGTATTCAGGAATACGTCTACATTAAGACAATATACTTGAAAAGTAAAATTTTAAATTCTCTTTGTGTGGCTTAGTAGAAAACTAACTTATTCTAGACTTGTCCCACCCAGTAAATACACTTTATACAAATTAACTGAGCAACTTCTGGAATGTGTGTTCTTTGGTTGCATGTTTATGTGGTATTGTTTAACTCTTACAGTTACAGTGGATTTACTTATCTAATCTCATTCATCTTTTAAAAGCTATTTTACCACTAAAATAGGCCTAACAACAGCTGATGTGCATTATGTCTGATACAACCCTGGCAGCCAGTAGAACCTACAAATCCTCTTATGCAAACCTCCCACCCCTCCCAATTCCACCTGCTCAAGCGAATCTTTTACACCAGGAAAAGGAGTAACAGTGTTTAATTTTTCCAATTACACAAAGCCTGATAGTTTTAATAAAATTATGAATCATGATTCAACTACCTGGTGGAGGGAAAATAAGCCTTTATTTTTGTTATTAAAAAAAAAAGGTTAGTTTTTAAAGAAAGACTTTATTTTTAGAGAGGGGAGGGGAGGAAGAAAAACTTCCATGTGCAAGAGAAACAATGATTAGCTGCCTCTTACAGGCCCCCAACTGGGATGGCCCTCAACCCAGCGTGTCCCTGACTGGGAAAGAACTGGTATCCTTCTGCTTTGCACAGGTGAGGCTCAAACAACCGAGCCATGCTGGACTGGGCAAGCCTCTATTTTTTGAGGAAAGTGAGAAAATGGTAATTACCTGGACTATAATAAATTTTAATATTAAACAATAAACAACAACAGCAACATGTAGTGACAGTTGACAATCCGATTCCGAAGGGAAATTAGTTTTATAAGTGGAAGGAAGGGAAATCCAACATGGTGGAGGAGTAAGTGGAAGTTACGCTAACCTTCTCCTATGGCTAATTTGAACTACAACTAAATTGTAGAGAGATCACCCAGAATACCCAACATTATCTCGCGAAGCCTTATAACCAAGGACAGAGGGAAGAAGCCACTTCACCACAACAGGACTGGTACAGAATGCAGAGGCGAGTGAGAGATGGCTGAGCTTCCACTGGTGGCAGCTGAAGTTTCAGAGGGATATTTCAGTGGCCTGGGGGGTTTCCCCTGTGAAGTACAGCGTCTAAACCCCATGCTGGGCTCCCCAGCCTACAGCACCAGAGCCAGAAAGGAACCCAGATAACACCCTGCTAGGAAATGCAGCAGGATTTCTGTCTCACAAGGAGAGACAGCTGGAGGCGCAGAGAATCTCTTAAAGCGTCAACACACCAAACTTTTTGTGCAGCCACTTACCACAGGCCCCAGCAGAGGGAGAGCAAGTGAACAAGAGACACTTGAGGAGAGTCTGGGCATGTTAGCTCTGGGGAGACTTGAGGGAACAGCCGCCAAGATCCCAGTGCTGAGTCACTCCCCGCCCTGCCGGCAGGAGCCATCTCTCTCAGGCAGAGGCTCCTCTCTAAAGGGCTTCAGCCTGAGGGGACGCAATGGCCGAGCCTGAAAGAATTACTCTGCCCCACCCTGTGGAACTTAAGCTGGGCTGCTGATTACAGCTTGATTAATTTAACTGATTAGTTTAATAACTGACCAGTTTAACAACTAAAGCAGAAAATACAAAGAAGCAGCCAAAATGGGAAGACAAAGAAACAGACCTCAAATGAAAAAACAACAGAATTCTCCAGAAGAATTAGATGAAATGGAGGCAAACAATTTATCAGCAGAAGAATTCAGGGTAATGATTATAAGGATACTCAACAGCATGAAAAAAGACATAGAAACCATAAAAAAAAAAGGACTAGTCAGAAATAAAGGATACATAATAATACAATACAAGAAATAAACAGTGAGTTAGATTAAGCAGACGGTGGAAATCAGTGATTTGGAAGACAAGGTAAAAAACACCCAGGCAGGGCAGCAAAAAGGAAAAAGAGCCCTGACTGGTGTAGATCAGTGGGTTGGGCACTGGTTCAATGCCCAGTCAGGGCACATGCCTGGGTTTAGGGCCAGGTCCCTAGCTGGGGATGATGCAAGAAGCAACTGATTGATGTTTCTCGCACGCATTGATGCTTCTCTCCCTTACCCCTCCCTCAAAAATAACTTAAAAAATGTATTATCTTGAAAAAAAAAGGAAAAAGAATTTTAAAAAATGGAGAGATCTTAAGAAACATGTTGGACAACATGAAGAATAACAACATCAGCATCATGAGAATATCAGAAGGAAAAGAGAGCAAACAAGATTGAAAACCTATCTGAAGAAATAATGACCAAAAACTTCCCAGTCTGGTGAAGGGAAAAGGCATACAAGTCTAAGAAGCTGAGAGAATCCCAAATAAATTGGACCCAAAATGGCTTACACCAAGACACATCATAATTAAAATGACAAGGCTTAAAGACAAGGAAAGAACCCTAAATGCTGCCAGAGAAAAGCAGACAGTTATTTATAATGGAGCAACAATGAAACTTTCATCTGAATACTCAACCAAACATTTCAGGCCAGAAGTGGGTGGTATGAAATAGTCAAAGTGATGAAAAACAAGGACCTACAATCAAGGCTACTTTATCCAGCAAGGCTATCATTTAAAATTGAAGGACAAATAAGGAGCTTCCCAGACAAGAAAAAGCTAAAGGAGTTTGTTAACACCAAACCAGTACTGGGACACATGTTAAGGGACTTGCTTTAAGAAGAGAATGAAAAAGAAACAGAGGGAAAACAGTCTAATAATAAATTGGGTACAAACATATCTATCAATAATCACCTTAAATGTAAGTGGCTTAAATACACCAACCAAAAGATATAGGGTAGCTGAATGGATAAGAAAACATGCCTCCCAGAGAACCATCTCATATCAGAAAATACATACAGACTAGAAATAAAGGAATGGAAAAAGATATTTCATGCAAATGGAAAGGGGGAAAAAAAAAGCTGGGTAGCAGTACTCATATCTGACAAAACAGACTTTAAAATCAAGGCTATATAGTTAAGACAAAGGAGGACACCACATAATGATAAAGGGAACAATCCATCAAGAAGTTATAACCCTAGTAAACATTTATGCACCCAACATAGGAGTACCTAAATATGTAAAGGAAATCTTGATGGACATAAAGGAAAAGATTGATAGAAATATAGTCATAGTGGGGATTTTAACACTCCATTGACTTCAATGGATAGATTTTCCAGACAGAGTTTCAACAAGGAGACAGTAGTATTAAACAACACACTAGAACAAATGGATTTAATTGATATTTGTAGAGCATTTCACCCCAAATGTGCAGCAGAATGCACATACTTTGAAAGAGCATATGGAACTTTTTCTAGGATAGACCCATGCTAGGACAAAAAACAAGTCTCAATAAATTTAAGAAGATTGAAATCATATCAAAATCTTCTCTGACCACAATGCTATGAAACTAGAAATTAATCATAAGAACACTGAAAAACAAGCAAAGACATGGAAGCTAAATAATGTTATTAAACAAAGAATGGGTTAACAATGAGATCAATGAAGAAATTAAAAGATACCCTAAAATAAACCCAAAATCTGTGGGACAATGGGGGACGCAATCCTACGTGGGAAATCCATAGCATTAAAGGCCTATCCCAAAAAATAAGAAAAAGCTCAAAAAACCAATCTAACTTTACACTTGAAGGAACTTGAAAAGCAACAACAAACAGCCCAAAATGAGTTAAAGGAAAAAAAAAATAATAAAGATCAGAGAAGAAATAAACAAAATAGAGTAAAAACAAAAACAAAGTAAGTTACAAAAGACCGGTGAATCTAGGGGCTGGTTCTTTGCAAAGATAAACAAGATTGACAAATATTTAACTGGACTCAAGAAAAAGAGAAAGGACTTAAAAAATAAAATCAGAAAGAGGAGACATTAACAATTGAAAACAAAGATGTACAAAGGATTGTAAGAAAATATTATAAACAATTATATGCCAACAAACTGGACGATCTGGATGAAATGGATAAATTCCTATAAACATATCTTCCAAAACTAACTCAGGAAGAATCAAAGACTGAATAGACTGATTACACCTTGTAAAACTGAAGCAGAAGTCTGAAATTCCCAAAAAACAAAAGCCCTGGATGGGATGACTTCACAGGTGAATTTTACCAAACATTCTGAGAACACCTCTCCTTCTCAAACTATTTCTTTAAATTCAAGAGGAGGGAAGGCTCCCAAATACATGTTCTGAGGCCAGCATTATCCTAATTCCAAAGCCAGATAAGACACTATAAAGAATGAAAATTATAGCAAACCAAATACAGCATTAATAAGATCATACATAATGATCAAGTGGGATTTATTCTGGGAATGCAAGGTTGGTACAACATTCACAAATCAGTAAATGTGATTTAGCACATAAACAAAATAAAGAATAAAAACCACATGATCATATATAATAGATACAGAAAAAGCATTTGATAAAATCCAGCACTGATTTATAACAAAAACTCATAGCAAACTGGGAATAGTGGGAATATACTTAAACATAATAAAGGTCATATATGACAAATCCACTGCTAGTATCATACTCAACAGGCAAAAACTATAAGAGTTCCCCTTAAGATCATGAACAAGATGGTCATGTCCACTTTCACCTCTCTTATTCAACATAATACTGGAAGTCCTAGCCACAGCAATAAGACAAGAATAAGAACAGGCATCCGAATTGGAAAGGAATCAGTAAAACTGTCATCATTTGCTGATGACATGATACTGTACAGAGAATCCCAAAGATTCCACCAAGAAATTACTAGAACTGATAAATGAATTCAGCAAAATATCAGGATACAAAATTAATATCCAGAATCAGTTGCATTTTTATATGCCAATAACTAACATAAAGGTAAATTAAGAAAATAATTTAATTCACAATTGCTTCAAAAAGAATAAAATACCTAGGAATAAACCTAAAAAGGATATAAAAGACCTCTGCACAAAAAATTAAAAGACACTGAAGAAAAAAACTGAAGAATACAAATAAGTGGAAGCATATACTGTGTTCATGTGTTCATGAGAAAAATTAGCATCATTAAAATGTTTATACTATCCAAAGCAATTGGTAGATTCTAAACAATTCCTATCAAGATTCCAATGATATATTTCACAGAAATAGAACAAATATTGTAAAACTTCATATGGAACCACAAAAGAACCCCACACAGCAACATCGATCCTAAGAAAGAGGAACAAAGTTGGAGGAAAAACACTACACTATACTGTAAAGCCACAGTAATCAAAACAGCATAGTATTATCATAAAAACAGACACATAGGTCAATGGAACAGAACAGAGAGCCCCAAAATAAACCCACTTTTATAGCCAATTAATATTCAAGAAAGGAAGCAAGCACATACAATGGGCTAAAGATAACTTTTTTCAATAAATGGTGTTGGGAAAATTGGACAGATATGTGCAGAAAATTGAAACGAGATCACCTTCTTAAAACAACAAACAAGAGTAAGTTCAAAACGGATCAAAGACTTAAATGTTACACCCAAACCCTTAAACATCCTGGAAGAAAACACAGATAGGCAGCATATCCTGGACATTGCTTGTAGCATTTTTTTTCTATTGGATATATCTCCCCAGGCAAGGCAAATAAAAGATAAACAAATGGGGCTACATCAAACTAAAACGATTTTGCACAGCAAAGGAAATCATCAACAAAATAAAAAGAGAACCAACGGGATGGGAGAACATTCTCTGATACAACTGGTAAGTGGTTAATTCCAAGATGTATAAAGAACTTACAAAACTCACACCAATAACAAGAAACAACACAATTTAAAAACAGGCAAAGGACCTGAATAGACATTTCTCCAAGGAGGACATGCAGATAGCCAAGACATAGGAAAAGATGCTCAACATCACTAATCATCAGAGCAATGCAAATTAAAACTACAGTGAGATGTCTCACACCAGTCAGAATGGCTTTCATCAATTAATCAACAAACAACAGCGTTGGCAAGCATGTGGGGAAAGGGGAACCTTTTTGCACCTTTGGTTGAGAATGAAGATTGGAGCAGCCACTGGGAAAGCAGTATGGAGGTACCTCAAAAAGTCAAAACTGAATCTGCCTTTTAGTGATCCTATTTCTGGGAACGCAAATGCATCTGAAGGAACCCAAAACACTAATGTGAAAGAACGTAAGTGTTCCTATGTTCAATGCAGGATTATTTACAATGCCAAAGTATAAAAGCAACCCAAGTGTCCATTAATATGGGACATTTACACAATGGAATATTACTCAGCCATAAAAAAGGAAATTTTACTTTGTGACAGTATGAACTGGAGAACATTATGCTAAGTGAAATAGGCAGAGAAAGACAGATGCCACATGATTTCACTCATATGTGCAATCTAATGAAGAAACTGAACTAATAAGCAAAATGGGGACAGATTCATAGCAGGGTGAGAGCTTGTTGGGGTGGAGGTTAGGGGAGGTGGGATTGAACAAAAAGGAAAGAGGACTCATGGACATGAAAACAATGTGGTGGCGCTGTGGTGAGTGGGGTATAAGGGTATTTCCATGCTAATGGAAAAAATACAATAAAGATTTTTAAAAATAGGCCCTGGCTGGTGGCACAGTGGATAACGAGGTTCTATTCCCCAGCCAAGGAACATAACCAGGTTGCAGGCCAGGTCAGTTGCGGAGGCAGGTGAAGAGCAACCATACACTGATGTCTCTCTCCCTCTCTGGCTCTCTTCTCCCTTCCCCTCTCTCTAAATATAATAAATAAAAAATCTTAAAAAAAAAGATTAAAAAAAATAAAAGGGAGGGAGATAAGTACAAAGTGCATACTAGTGTTCATAAAGTGAAGTTGCCTTTTGAATCGCAATAGAACCTTAACAAAATAGGGACATGTATACAAAAATAACTAATATCAAAATGATGACCCTGAAAATAAAGTTAAATTAAGCTCCAAGAATTAAAAAAAGAACTACTTCTTTTAAAAAGTGCTAAACAAAACTGGTTGGAAACTTAATGGGTAAGTTTAATTAGATGGAAAATACAATCAAGGTGAATTAGTCCTTTGACAGAGCTGGATAAATGGACTTCCACTGTGTCACCTTTATCACTACCTGCATTAGAGAAGTGGCCTACTGAACTGACCAAGGTAGGAGAATTTGAAGATTTAATATTGGGTTGGCCAAAAAGTCCATATGGTTTTTCCTGTAAAATAAATGACACAGTTTTCATTTTCTCCAATAACTTTATTGATTTTCATTTTCATCAATAAAGCAGAGATTGTTCATAAATTTTTTTGAGGCAGAGATTCTGAGTCATATGAGAATTTGCTCAGTTTAAGCCTAAGAGCCCCAGAGCAAAAAAAATCATTTGGCCAAAATTCAATAGTACCAACAAACTTCACAAACCACTTTTGACACGTTCAATCAGTCACAGTACCTTCTCCATATGCTGCATAAATCTGCTTTTTGTTTCAGTTGAGTTTTTACCTTTCCTGAACTAAAACATAATATGCCGAAAATACTGTACCTTCTTCCATCTTCAAATGGCCACACAAAAAGGCACCAATTTTGATGTGTGTGTTTTTAAGTTGTTTCACAGAGGAAAACAGACTTTGTGGCCAACCCAACATTTAGAAATTCCCTTTTCCAGAGGAGGGACTTCCAAACCTAATCTCTGAAGGTCAGAAGAACTTAATATATTGGTACCCAAAAAAGTCAAAAGAAAAAACATCTCAGGAAGTAAGTGTCAATTTGTAGAGAAATTAATCTGATCATGGCAGACTATATGTGCAATTTCTTCCTCAAAGATGTGACCAGGGTGGGAGTGGAAAAAAAAAAGAAACTATGAATGGAGTTTCTCCTTGACCTCCCAAGTCTCTTCTTCATTCATATCTCCGAATAAACTAATTTTAATACAAGTTATGTTCCCAAAAGACTTTAGGTTTATAAAGAACACTTAAGTTATTGTACATGGTTACTTTGTCATGTGGCTTTTATATTTTTAATCTTGCCATTTCCACCTTTCCTTGGAGTAGGTGAGAAAAAGGGGATAGAAGAAATCACTCTTCCTCTTTAGAATGTAAACTCTGTAATGACAGGGGTTTTGTCTATTTTATTTATTGTTGTATCCCAATTGCCTAGAACAGTTTCCTGCACATTGTTGGAACTAAAATAATTATTGAAGGACTACTTGGATTTGGTAAGATTACTAGCAAAACCTTGAAGTTGTAAAAAGAACTGCTTGGAAACAAAGTTAATATACTTCAAAAAATTCTTTAAAATGTTTTAATATATACTTTGAATACTAAAGTATTGATAAAATTGGAATCTTAATGACCATCATAGTTCCTGCTACAGTTAGCAAAATTATGTCACTAGTCCCAATGATATAGTCTTATAAATCAATGGATGAACTGTTATCTTACTTCATTCATTAAGCAATATGCCAATCACTGAACCTCTGTGTATTTGGTACTATAATATTTTAGGTCAGAAGGCTAGAAAAGCAGTAGATTGTAGATATATGGCCCCTAGAGCCAGACTTCTCAATTCATATCCTGACTCCACAACTCATCAAGTGTATTGTATGTTCTTTTGCAAGTTACTGCACTTCTCTGTATTCAGTTTCCCTATAGTAACATGAAGATAATAGGAGCTACCTAACAATTACGGTAGTTGTAAGGATTGAGAGTGTTAACAAAGTATTAAAAACAGTGTGTAGCAAGTACTATAATTATAGATCTCTGCCACCACAGAATTTTCCTAAGGATTCTTTTAGCTTGTGGTTTTCTATTTACATGCCTGTTACTTTCCACTAGGCTGTGAACACCCTCCTCCCAAACCCCACACCAGACAGTGACCTGAAAGCCAATCAATCACCTTCTACTCAAATGTGCAATCCATATAGCATTCAAAAAATAACTATTGCCTGAATGAAAATAAGGAAACTATAAACACAAGCTACTTCAATGTAAAGCAAGCTGGGATAAGAAATGAGGGGGAAAGCGAATACCACTATATATAAAACTTAACCTTCCAGAAAGTCAGGTAGATGGTTATAATACAGAATAATGCAGTCAATTTTAGGCATTAATTTTAGCTATTAAAATACGTGTTCATAGCATTACAGTCCTTCCTGAAGGGTCAACTAACAGCTACTAATTCTAATTCTACCTCAGCAGCTTCCCCCTTTTGTATCTCTGAGCAAATTATTTTCACAGGCATGTAATTCCATTTTGTTGAGGGCATGAAGTCTAGTTAGTGTCTGAATGTTTGATGATGAAAAGGGAAAGAACAAACTGCTTACTTGGCTCTTTCTGCTTTTTGGGACATTGGGGTTGAAAAGCAGGAGGGTGGGAGTTTCCTGCTGACTTTCAGAATGTTACAGTGTGAAGATGGGTTACTATTCTTTGCTTAGTATCTGGGCAGTCTGCCAAGATCCAAAGAACAAATGTCTTTGCTCTTAGCAGGGCATTAATGACCTTCTTACAGATGAAGGCTCTGTCTTGCACATGTGATCAAGTCTCCGTTGTAAAGCCTGAATTCAAGTGCTTCTTCTGTTATTCTAGAGAAAGACCCATGTATTATTTTTTTGTTTTTGCTTTCTCATTTATATATATATTTCTGTAATATAAAAGACAAACAGTATCGTTCAGATTCCTTCATATAGTTTATTCTTGCTGTCACTCCCTATGGAAGGACCCAAGTGAGAAATTGCTTTGAATAGTTTACTAGAAGATGGTTTTTTCTAACTCAGTGATTGTTCATATGCTCTTTTCAGGCAGAAATTCCGAGTAATGTGAAAATTTGCTCAGTTTAGGCATACTGATAGGAGGATTGGTTCTTATAAAGGTCTCTGTGTTATCTGGTTCTGAGTGACCTTCCAGTGGCAGGCCTTGCTTGATCTACTGCATAGCAAAAGAATGGGGGCCCAGGATCTCTGTGTGACCTTGGGAAAATCATCTGACCTCACCAGGCCATGTTTTAAGATTAGAGAAAATAATCTCCAAATTCCCTTCCCATTCTAGAATTCCAATATTCTAAATTGCAAGGAGGTAATACAAATGCTGGTTAACATATTTTAGTTTACATCTGCAGATTGAGCTTGCATCTTGATCCAGAACCTCAGCTACTAAAAATAAATTTTCATAAAGACTTGATAAATGCCTGTATGACACAACATGGTAAAATAGAAAGAGCCTAAGTCCCTTGGGGGCAAACTGTTGTGTGACCTTGAGCAACTCACATTTTCTTTGGGTTTCAATAAACTCAATTTTAAGATATGAAGTGGGGAGATTTGTCAAAAATGATCTTTAAAAAGTCCCAACAATTATAAAATTATAAAGTGTGCAGTTCTCTAATAATAAACGACTCTGCTTTCTTGCTACGATTAGGTCAAGAACCACTGAAGCCATCATTTGAATGATTGTTATCTGATGAAATCAGTAACAAATTTAGGTTTAACTGAGAATTATTAGCTGTTCCCACTGACTCTCTTATAAAGATAGATGGAGTAATCCCCTTGCCTCTGTTCAGGTTCTGGAAAATTTCCAATCTATTCAAATATTCTTTCACGCTCCCTACCCATTTTAGTATTTTGCACAGGGCAAATAATCTCAACTATAAATACAAATACCAAAGCAATTTTTCTGTCTGATGTCAGACGTCACCTTCAAACTGCGGGCAGATCATTCCTACGTCAGAATTCCCCCCCCCCCCCCCCCCCCCCCGCCCCCGCTTCTGCTTTCATCAGAGACAAGATGTGGTAATCTAGGTATCCTGATCTTCATGACAAAATAGTTACATTGCATAACATTTAAAAGAAGTGGGGAGCAGGATAAGTGAAGGTGGAAGAGGGTATAAATGGGTATGGAAAAATACAATCAACGATTAAAAACAAAGTAGTGGTTCTAGATTTCAAAAAATACATATCAGTAAATACATGCACTAGCTATTTGACTGCTGATGCTGTCACTGCAACACCTACAGGTATTACAAAAGTTCAACGAGCCCGTTTTAATTGGCACTAAATTAAATTAGATATGGCCGAAACACGTTTCTGGAAAACGTAGATCGTAATCTGGAGCACCTGGTAAACGCTATCTTTGCAGTCGAGGGCCTTCTGCTTTCCTGCTTTCAAGGGCTTTGTGACAGAAGCCCTTAAAAACACTGTAGACATAAGAGGGGATAAAAAAGTTAGGACCCCCTACCCCTACCCCAATACCAAACCCCATAGGGTGCTTTGGAGAAAATCCAGTTTCCTAGGTTTGCACATTAGCCAAGCAGAGGGACTGAGATCGCGCAGTTTCAGAAACAGATTTCTCTAGAGTCCTTCTAAGAATCCCTCTCCCCAGATAGAAATCAACCCCTTCCCAATTACTGGGTCACTGCGACAGTCCCAAGAAGTGGGGCTTTCCAAAGGATGAGAAGGGTAGTGTACCCCAGAAGCCCTTCAAGCTCAAGAAAACCCACTTAAGGCAGTGAAGGCCAGAGGTGGGCAGAATCTAGGGGCCCACACTCACCATGATTGGGAACTGCGCGGACTATTACAGGTGCCTGCAAAACCAGCTTCAGAGTCAGGTCACCTCTACAGCAAGACCGAACAGGGGTAGACGCGCGCTATTTGGAAGAAAAGGCTCCGCGGCCGACCGCGGCGCCCTCTGGGAACTGTAGTTTGTGTTGCCCAGATTCTAGCGCAACATCCAATTCATTTTCTTCAGTGTTGAACTACACTTCCCGAGGTCAGAGAGTCTTCTCACCCCTTTCTCCCTGCGAGCTCTTCGAGAAAAAGTAGTCCCGGAAAGCGAGCTGCCGTGATTGGAGAACGGCGGTAATCTGATGGTTTGGACTCTGGAGGAAAGGGGTGCTTTTCGGCACGCAGCAAGTGGAGGGACTAGAGTCCGACTAGTTAGCTACATCATCCACACGTGCGCAACTGAGATTTTATCCTCCCCCAAGGGTAACTGTAGGAGGCAAAGAGACCTTCCGCTGCGTACAGCCCATTCGACCCGGAAACAAAACCTTTTGAAAAACTATTCACACTCTGGAGAGGCGGGAGGAATTGACGTGTCGGGAAGACTGGACAGCTTCTCCTGTTGCTAAGCAACGAGGCGAGAGCGCGAGCTCCTGCAAAGGCGACTGTGGGGGTACCTGAGGAACCAGTGACTGCAGCTCCTGCAGACTCAGAGGACCGAGTGACTGTGCCGCGTCCTCCAGGGTCCTCTTTCTCTAGCCAGGGGACCTGCCACCCCAGGTTGTGACAACGTGAGAGGTCTGCGAGGACGCCCCTCTGCAGAGGCCGTGGCCGCGCGTCTTCACTCCGGAGGTAGGTGAGCCCAGGCCGGACGACTAGGGTTTTCTTGTAAACTTTAGGGTCCAGGATGCAGTTGTGTGCCACCCGGCTTTGCCTTTATCTATCCAGGTGCTGATATACGGGGCGGGTGCCTGCGAGCTCGCCAGTCCCTTTTCCGCGCAGTGTTAGGGCAGCAGTGTTCTGGAGGGTCTCCTCCCTGCTTAAAGTTAAATGAAAAACACTGAGCGCTGTTATGTGGGAGGTGAGGCACTCCGTTCCTAGAGCTCAGGCTCCA
Organism: Noctilio leporinus; assembly: GCA_004026585.1. Taxonomy (NCBI): domain Eukaryota; kingdom Metazoa; phylum Chordata; class Mammalia; order Chiroptera; family Noctilionidae; genus Noctilio; species Noctilio leporinus. The sequence continues at coordinate 40,964 of PVIW01010437.1, forward strand.
CAGATCTAACTTTCTGTCAAGTCCTTTCTGAAAGTTGACAAATTTGGCCTTTCATCTTTTGGAAACTGGGTGTTCTTTTAACCATCTTGATATTTGAATAATGCCACACCCGCACTTTTAAGGAAAGCATGGCACCAGAGTAGGAGACACTCATTGTTTCAGGCACTCTCAGCTGGTAAAATAACTTGAGGTTTTCATTTATAATTAATGCTGCCCAAGAGAATTTGTGATCCCTGAAACCCTGTTTCATGTGGATATTAAAAGGGAGATGTGATGCTCTAGAGTAGGTTATATGTAACGAATATGAATTAAACATCTATAGATAACATTGATATAACATGTTTTCTTTTTTTTTTCATTCGTTGGTAAATGAATGCCAAGTGGTATCTGTCATTTTTATGCTCCTTAGTTTTGGAGGGTTTGCTATTGTGGGAAAGAAATAGAACACCAGCTTTTCAACTCGACTTATCACTAGCATTTATCATAGCTGAATGATTCTTTCCTCCATGAATTACTTTATTTACTTGGCTCTCAGACAACATTTCTGGTTTCCTGCTTATGTCACTGCCCCCTCCCAGTGTTCCTTGCCAAGTTCTTTTTGACTTCTGATCCCTTAACGTCAGAGTGCCTATATGCTTTGGTCTACACTTAATTGTTGCATAGTTTCAAATGCCACTTCTATGTCAGAAAACTCCCAATATGCATATATATATATATATATATATATATGTGCTTTAAGTTCCTAATTATACGTTTAATGCTCTAAAACTGTGTTGTCCAAGACTCTAGCCTCTGGTCACATATGGCTATTTAAATTAATTAAAATTAAATAAAATTGAGCCCTAGGTGGTGGCACAGTGGATAAGGTGCCGGCCTGTGAACCCAAAGGTCCCTGGTTCGATTCCCAGCCGGGGCAACATAACTAGGTTGCAAGCCAGGTCTCTAGCCAGGTCTGTAGCTGGAGGCAGGTGAAAGGCAACCATTCATTGATGTTTCTGTCCCTCTCTTCCTCTCTTCCTTTCCCTCTCTCTGAAATAAATAAATAAAAACATGTGGTTGATCAAAACATTTTAAAAAATTAAATAAAATTAAAAATCCAACTCCTGTGTCATAATAGCTACACATCAAATAATCAATAATCACCTGGGACAAAATATAGAATATTCATCATAACAGGAAGTGGTCTTGCACAGCTGCTAGAATTTAGTGGAAGCAAGGCATCAACCAGAGCAGGAAGAGCTACAGCATTTCTTTGCTGGGGCATTTCTTTTGCCACTGTGTACCCCATAGCTGTTTGTGATACTGACTACAAAGGAAGGGTACTGTCAGAGGAAAGAAAGAAACCCAATTCTTATCTTAACTATTATCTTTTACTGTGGAAGAACACACATTAACATTCTCCATGTGTCTATTTAAAAGAATGTTGAGAACCAAGATGGCGGAGGAGTAAGTGGAGCTATACCAATCTCCTCCCAACACCAAACTAGAATTACAACTTAAGTGGGGAGAAATCATCTGAAATAACCAACAGAACACTAACTGGAAAGAAGCCTTATTTATAACCACAGACAGAACAGAAGAAGCCACTTAATCACAACATGACTGAGGTGTCTAAAACTGAACCCTGATCACAGACTGATTGGAAGACTAAAGAAGACGAACAAAGACAGTGGATCTCTGGTAGTCTGCAACCAGATGACTAGGCCTAGACTAGGACACTAGCTGACATCAACAAGCACAGATCCAGGGAGTAAAAAAAAAAGTGCACCTCTAGACTACAAGAAGGTCACACCACCAAGACAGTAAGTCAAAGCAGACCAATCCAAGAAGCAGAAACAAACAACACTCACCTAAAATGGGGACACAAAGAAATAAACCCTCAGCAAAAGGAAAGGAGGAATCCCCAGGAAGAATGCAAAATGAAATACAGGCAAGCACACTATCAGACATGGAAATCAAAATAATGATGATAGAGAACCTCAATGAGCTCAGTGAGTTCAAAGAAAACTACAAACAACTCCAGGGGAACTACAAAAATCTCCAGGGAAACTGCAAGGAACTTACTCAGCACTACACCAGCATTAAAAAGGTCATAGAAACCATCAATAAAAGCCAGGAGGAAATGAAGAATACAGTTTTTGAATTGAAGAATACAGTAGAAGGAATCAAAAGCAGGCAAGAGAAAACAGAGGATTGGATCACCAAGCTGGAAGTCAATGTAGAAAAAAATTCCCAGGCAGTGCAACAAAATGAAAAAGGACTGAACAAGAATGAAGAGGTTTAAGAGAGCTGCAGGACAACATGAAACGCAATAACATCTGTATCATAGGGATACCAGGAGGAGAAAAAGAGGAGCAAGGGATAGAAAACCTGTTTGAAAAAGTAATGACAGAAAACTTCCTTAACTTGAGGAGAGAAAGTTATGCAATTTCAGGAAACACAGAGGGTCCCAATGAAGATGAACCCAAACAGTCCCACTCCAAGACACATCATCATGAAAATGGCAGATTTCAAAGACAAGGAGAGAATCCTAAAAGCAGCAAGAGAGAAACAGCTAATAACATACAAAGGGGCTCCCATAATAACCATAAGGTTATTAGCTGATTTCTCAACAGAAACACAACCAGCCAGAAAGGAATGGCAAAAAAAAGACTCCAAGTAATGAAAAACAAAGGCCTGCAACCAAGAATACTCTACCCAGCAAGGCTCTCATTCAAAATGGAAAGTGAAATAAAAAGTTTCCCCGACAAAAGAAGGCTAAAAGAATACGTATCCACCAAACCAGCATTGCAAGAGATGTTAAAGGGTCTGCTGTAAAAAGATGAAGAAACAGAGACAGACAGGAACATAGGTACAAAGGGAAAAATAGATAATGAATAAGTACCTATCAATAATAACCTTAAAGGTAAATGAATTAAATGCACCAATCAAAAGACATAGGGTAGCTGAATGGATATGAACCAACTTTAACTTATGAATGCTTTAAAATGATGTTGTTACTAAATAAGGCATAATTTTCTTACTAAATAAAGTAATTTTGTATATTACTTGTATCTGCATTACTGCAGGTTAAGTTTTTCTTAATTGGAATTATTTCACAATATGGGAAAATCATGTTACTTGCAATTAACTAAGAAAAATTGAATGCAGTTAAGGAAGAAGAAAAAAGTAAGAAAATGTGGATGTATATTACGTAGAAGACATGCTATCTTTCTTATTCACTGTTACAAA